>JBBPMZ010000189.1:0-20163 GCA_038090575.1 Tylopilus cf. pernanus | reverse complement strand
TACTGTAAAATATTTTATTTGTCATTGTTTGTTTATATTTGTTCTAGTAATATAATTTCATATATCCCAAAATGATATATTTATTCATATTTAATATCATTATACACCATAAAATTTTGTGTCACACGAAAGTTTTTTGTGTGACACAAAGTTGTTCCTGCCAGGAGCAGATACTTGCCAAATAAGTCTATATTACATTCTATCACATCTCCCTGGGACATCAAAAAATGTTTGTGTCATCACACAGAAAAAGGGTCTATTAGACACATCTTTTGGTAGTAAAAGATGTGTCTAAGAGACCCCAAAAGGGGGTCACCTGAAGTGGGTGCAAGCTGCTAGAGATCAGATACGGCTTCTGGGCCGAGAAGGCGGTAAGGATCCGAGCCCGTTATTGACTCAGCGAGAGGATAAGATGAGGAAGCGGGTGGGAGAAGCTAAAGGTTTTTTGTCAGCACCCTTGTTTGTTTATTGTCTGACTTTTACTGGGCGTGCAGTTGGAGCAGCAACACTTATCATCCCTCCCTGCAAGAGAACAGACCGACGGCTACCTGCTCCTAGTGCACTGAGTATATGCTGCAGATTCCTATAGAGGTGGTAGTATCCGCAAATAAACAAGAGAACAAACCATTACATCACGATGTTAGGTGCAAGCGCTCAGTGCAAGTAAGTCCACTGGCCCTTTGACATGCAGTCTGGAACCTGCTAGTGGTAATCGTGAGTGCACAGATGGAGACCAAACGGCAAAAGCTTACAGATGGTCGAAAGCCTGTGCGAAACTTGTCTCCAGCCAAGGGCCAGACACCGAGTAGGTTGGATTTTGAAATACCAGAGTCGAGTATTTGAGCAGTACCGCATGGATTGCACATCACGGTGCGGTCCAAGGGTAGACGTTACTTAGATGGGGACGCACACCATTTTTTCATATAATTTTCAGCAATAAATAACTACTCATACCGACTTGGATTACCACGTACCGGTAGACGTATGTATTCCCTGACCTCGCGTCTTGCCTTGTGACAGATCTGATACGTATCAAACAGATGTGAGCCTGAGCCCTTTCTCAAGGCTACCTTGACCTTTCTATTTACTACCGCTTTAAGGCCAAATACTTTTCATTATCATGCACTGGACGTACGTACTTTTCCTTGGCGCAGCTGATTGTGAGTGTGGCCATACACCTTGGATCGGAAGTGAAATGGATGATGGCAATTGCAGGCATGATGATCCTTCGCGTATGGGCGATGTACAATCAATCGAGGCTGGTCCTCGGCACCCTTTTTGCTTTGTTTTTGATCGAAATCACCTCCTTTCTGGTAGGTTCTAGCTTCTACAGCACCCCAAAGGATGCGCAATGTATGTGGACGCTACATAATTTAATATATAATAATGCTGTACTAACCAACAATAAGATCTTTCTATCCAGTTATTGGAATATACATTTTGTTCGCCACAATATGCGGTACTCATATTCGGGACGCTGACTACTATCCTGCACATTACATTTGCGGGGGTATTATGCATGTTTGCGATCACCCAGTTCGTGCGGCAGTCACTCCAAATGTACCATGCCACGAGACAGTGGCAACTCAATCGATACATCAATCTGCTCGTCGCACAGGGCATTCTCTATTTTTTTGCGTACGTTCCTGTTCCCATTCGCTCTGTTCTCCATTTACGCACAAAGCTACCTGGTACTGGTGGAGCTAATGTGACTGTCCCATCATAGGATCTTCCTTCTGAACCTCGCCAACGTTCTCGTCGTAGGAAATGTCCAAGTTACCAATTGGGAGTTTATATTAATGACTATCGCGGTGCTCGTGCTGGTGTACACTCTGACTCCACGATTCATCATTGGCATACGGGTGATGTATGCCCATGATGTTCAAGGTAGACGTGGGTCAGATGGGATCGATGTCGGGTTTGGGTTATCCACAGCATCGAGCCGTGGTGGGCCTTCTGGAGGGCCGATGACGTTTGCGGCAGGTGCCGTTGTAGAGAGCGACCACATGGAAAATGCCGATACGGGTGATGGGCAGATCGAGGGGGGAGGAGAAATCGAGTTGGTACCAAGGCATGAGAACGTGACATTCAAAAATGAGGAGAGTCTGCCGTGACTCACGATATCCCGATGATCGCGAGTGGGTCCATCATTATTAACTAGTATGGATCACTGAAAAGTAGTGAGCGGCGTGAATGGTTTGCTTTACTTATTGTCTTTGCCACCTGTGTGTTTGTACTACTACTAGTATATCGTCGACATTGACTCAAGCTCTCTCTGTACTACATGTCAACCGATCGTCGATTGATTGGTTACTTATTTATGTGTATGCACTTCTTGAATATATACGAACCTCAACTGAACACGTTGTTAAAAGAAAAGTGAACAAGAAACCTGGGTGCTGGCGTGACATGAGGTTCATAACTTCAGCGTCTATCGTCGAACATCAAAGACTGTTGCCTTAATAGCGCAAGGAGTTCGATCAGAAAGCAAGTTGAACGTACAAGTCATAACCCCAAAAGAGTTGGCTAATCCATCCAGTCCGAATGTCCAGCACTGCGATGTGTTAAGGATTTTTTTAGCTGCCAAGCTCGTCTTGTGCAAGAGATGACTTACAGCTTGAGTGTTGGATAACGGGTATCAGGGAGATGAACATAAGGGAGACTGTGGACCAATTGTCAGCCACAAGAAAGAGAGTACACTCATACTTGCCAGAGAAGCAGACAGAAAGTTTGTGAGAGTGAGAGCCTGTCAGTACTAAGGTCGTCCTTGGGACTGTCTGTGGCATGCTGGAGAACACATCCGTGTAAACTAAGGGAACGGTCAACGAGGTAGAGGAAGGCACCATCGCACGTAATAGCTTAAACCCTCCAGAGCAGATCACCGCAGGCTGTTTAGGTGGACGATTTGTTACTCCTAGAAGGAATGAATATATGCACATTAAGCTTACTAGTACTGCCAACATTCCGGGCGAGAGCATGTGGGCAAGTGGTCTTGATAGCATACTGGGGAGCAGCCAACCCGCTAGATCGAATCAAATAAGTACGAGCCGTGCAATGCACACAAGTGCCACTTCGAGCAGATCATGCCTGGGTGCCCTGGTGAAAAACAGGTTTCAACAGTCGAATCTATAGTGACCTCAAGACGGTACCTTATGCGCAGAAGTCGTGTACTGAGCTTCTTGCCAACCAATGGACCGTGGTATGTGCTATCATTGTGTGAGGGGGGCCTTTTGTTGCGACTTATGAAGAGGGGGCGAGTCAAACAATCCTGCATGCAAGATACATACGGAACGACTTCCACAAAGGGGAAAGCCAATCGACTGCCAGACCCGCCAACGAACATGTCTGCTCAAGGGATTCACTGTAAGGGGCACCGAGAGATGAGCTGCGACCATGTCGGTTGACGCGGCTGCATATACATCAGAAATTGTTTGTCTACACCTAGTCACACTCGTGACTTCCTGTTCTTGGTCGATGCACCTGGGCCTACCATCGTTGTCCCGAGTTGGTACACTTTGGTATGCCATTCCTCACGGAAATTTGACTCACTCACCGATCGACAGGTTCCCTGGATTTGGGCCGGCTTCTGTAACACGACCTTCGCTCGACAAACGGATGGAGTATAAATATCATGGCACATCGGAAATAGGCAATTACTCACTATTGCTTCCCTTAACTGATATTGATACGTTGAACCACGATGTTGCTGATCGGGATGGGCTCCGAAAGTTGCTCCACGTCGACGGTAAGTGTATGGAGGGCAATTTTCGGATGGATGTCGGTCTAGTGGGGAAGATGTGCTTACTCACGAGGCGGGGGGAAACTTGAAGAACAAGACTATAAGGGGGAGGAGGTTAGGTCTCACTGTATCGTGAAGCACTTGGCGAGTCCGAAGGCATTACTCGTTTACGACGGATAGTTCTGTCGACCAGGGGCGGTAGCAATCTCCTTGTGTTGTTTTCGTCGCTGAGCACCGGAGCTGTATGCACGATGAAGCTCAGGAGGTTGACAAAGCCTTACCCTGATGGTCTCAATGCCATTCTCACTTCGCTTCATTTCTTCGTCCCTCAACCAGGCTTATTAGGGCAAAAACGAGACTGACCTTTCGAGAACCAGACTAGGGGGACATGTATCCCACACTTTTCCTCCGTGGACCCTGTAATTGTTATAGTGTGGCGGAACGCACGCGGAGAAAATCCCAGTCGCGAATGAGAACAGAGGACATGAGGACACGCGTAGAGATGAAGCTGCTGCATGCAATTTGTGGGGGAATTTCTTGTTGACGCCGGTGTATCAAGGGATGCCTTTCCTTTGGAGGAAGCAGGAAGATAGTATATAGGAAGAGATTAAAGTGAATTCAAGGACAACCAAAAAGTTCTGAGCGAGATTTTGTTCCAATTGCATAGATGAAGTGTGTGATATGTGACGCGTGACGTTCAAGTTGGAACTCTGTTTTACATTCTGGTTGGCTCACTACGGGACTATCCTGGTTCTTCACCGGCACCTGCTACTGGGGTCGATGCTACTCTCGAAGGGTTCTGGATTGGCAACTGATAGGCTCGACCACCGTGTTTGGCAAATAGGTAATAGGACCCTTTCTGATGACCTTCGAATTTGCGGCTGTTCATGGAAGTCCAACCTTATAAGTACTGATAGTGGAACTTCCACTGACGCTGGTAATTCAAACTAGGCTTGGTAGGCTTTTAAATCCCACGGCCTGAGCATCCACATGATCACCCCTCACTCCCTCGATTCATAAGGCTCGCCTTTGATCTGGGCGGACAATTGTTCCCCAGTGACGCAAGTCCTGCTTGATACGGGTGTCCAGCACATCCATCACGATGCTTCAAAGATGGGTAACCTCTCTCCAATGTGGCCCCTCTTTGCCTCGATCGACGCGCTGAATGGCGACTTTCCATACAAGGACCTCGATCTTGTCACAGGTCGAAACGGGCTGCGAAATTCATATCACAACGTGCCACGTACGGATGACTTTCGGATCGACATCGATTTGGTAGGAAAAACGTACCTGTTTACGCGGCGAGAGGAAAATATAGGCTATGGTCATGAATATCTGAGGGCGGCGACCACAGAACCGCCGAGCTGTGAGAAGATGCTCGATCATAAGCACATCGTCACCCATCAGCAAACCAGCAAACTAAAATAGCCGAGGGCCCAGATTTTCGGGAAACTTAGCCGAGCCCCTAGCAGCCTCCACATGGAACAACGTTACCCGGGCTGTCACAGCCTGTCGTGATTGCCGAACCTTCTCATTTCCAAATTTGCGAAGTGCCGTATGCAAATAGTTCAACTGGATCCGAGTGACGATTGACGGCTAAGATCCCTTCCCTTCGCAATCACATACTAGTATTAGTACACTGGCAAGTGCGGTACAGTAATTATAATACAGTGATAGGAAACAAAGTACACAAAGTCGTCAACAAACTTGAATGGGGAGAGTCAAAACAACGCGCGTAACTTCTTGAAAGAAACAATCGATGTGGATATCGAAGCAGAATAGTGGCAAATCAGAGCATTGATGTGAGGTGAATGCGAGCGCTAATGAAGGTGGCAGAGAGGAACGAAGACGACAGATCGGACGAGCGTTTGAACGAGCACACTACGTGAACACCCCGGGCCCTGGCAGCAAGTCGAAAGAACGCCCACTTTAAAGTATCCCGGAAAGGCTTAGGACGCACGACCAACAAAGAAACACTCAACCGTGATAAGGATCCAAAGGGTCGATGGCGCAACGAGAAGCGTATGCGACGACTCGAGTGTGTCAGGACGCGACTAATACTAGCAACTGAGTAGGGGTCAATTCAAATGGAATAAGAACAAGACACGGATGAACATACCAGTACCATCCACACCACCTCCGACAAACTACGCTTGACGTCCCCTTCGCCAACCGAACCCACTGTATCGTCGAGGAGGGTTGAAAATATGAGCTAGACAAATAGTCGACACCATACTAGTGAGACACGCAAGAATACTCACCAGTGACGATGTGACGACGTTGCCTTCAAGTACTTGAGATGTGTCGTATAGAGTCTACTAGTGCAGCAGGCAGGTCAGGAGTCAAGTCCTATCCGCGGGTCACATACCAGTCGCTGATTCCCGTGGAGCCAAATAAATACTAGCAGATATTTGGGGCAGGACCTCTCGCGCCGACTCAGAAGGAAGAAAGACCGAAGTAAATGGCGGCGATGACTCAGAAGGCGACGAATGAGAACGACGGATGATAGTTGTGATAGTTGCGGATGAGTGATATATTGAAGCGTTAAACTGCTCCTTTCACAGACTCCGACCCGCGTTAGAGCCTGCACCGGAACTCTTTAGTCTTTCATTTCACCGCGACTTGATAACAAGGACCAACTCCGTACAAGCACATACTAGGTGACCTGAACAAACTACAAATCGAACTAAAGGTACGTAGAGACATAGAGACATAGCGACATAGCGACATAGGTACACAGGCACATAGCATTAGACATGTACAAGTGCCCCGGCGTATGTACGGGAGCTGCGGACTGTAGATTCAACTTTCCGCGTAGGGCTCACTGGCAGCGGATCCGTTACAATCAGTCCAACACCACGTCAAGGGTAGACGACAAATCTGTATCATAATCAATACATCAGCAACTGAACCAACGCATTCGGACCCACAAGAGATGAAAAGTGCTCACTCCGTGGACTGAGGTTACCGTGATACGGTTCACACATCGCGCAGTCAAGAGCAACCGAGTGACCACTCCGCCTGTTCGAAAAGCGGACACGACCAACGACTTCATCTGCAGCACGTAAATCGTCACGCGCCCTTTCCAGGAAAACTCGATTGAGTTGCAATGTGAGAACATTTCGGTGGAGGATCTCCTGTGCGAGGTCCTGTCGCAAGCGAGATATTTGACGATCGCTTCGAGCAGCTTCAAGCAGAAGATGGGCCTCCCCATTGCTGCGTGGAGTCGGAGGGATGATGTGCTGTAAAAATTAGCAGGACGTACGTGCTAGCTTAGAGAATTGACTCACCGTTGACATTAAACCCCCAGGCCCGAAACCGCGACCGTTAGCTGCACCGTCAGGCGATTCGTCCTTTTCAACTGCTCGCATGCTCAAGTATATATTGTCTCGTAACTCTGGTCGATAACTGGCGACGGTACCAGCACAAGATCGATACGTCGGATAGATCGTGTTTTCATGAAGAGCCGTGAACAGTGGAGCCAGGAGGAATGCCTCATCAGACTCATAACGAACATCGTTGGGCTCCGATGGCCCGCAAGGCCCCTCAGCGCCGAGGTTTCGACTTGGAGAGAACATCGGGGAAGGAGATGGTGGGGAATTCATGGTTTGAAGGTCTGGGTTACGAAAAGCGTGGTAAGCCCTCTCGGCAAGCCTACACGAGGCTTATTACATTACATTCTACCAGTCGAATTGCTTGAAAGTCCCGTCCGTCATCACATATTCTAATGCCTCGACTGAAAACTACTCGCGGTCGGCTGAAGACAATCAGTTGCCCTCGTTGCGGTAAAAAGTTCCACTCGGAGACTAACGTTCTCCAGCATATGAACCAACCGCAGGGTTCTTGCTACGGAAGTACTCTATTCGAACACCGGCAGTTCGATGCTGAAGAGAACGCCGAGATCCATTCAGCGTTTTCTCGTTCCCATACCATGGATCAGGATTCGCGACATCCAGAGGAACTTGAGGATGGGTCTCCACTTCCGCAGTCACACACGTTCGAGGAAGCCCGTGACGTTGAGATGGAGAACGTACCTTCTAACTATTTAGGTGACTTAGAAGGGATGGATTCGGGGCCAGAGCTGGAGCGAGCATGCCCTGAGCGGTACGTCGAGATATTCGAAGGTTGCGGAGAGTCCTTCCCTGGCGGGAAAACCTTTATGGAAAATTTCAGGGAAGATCAATATTCGGAAGAGAGAAAAGTTAACTTCTACTACCCTTGGGCGTCAAAGCAAGAATGGGAGTTCGCGTCCTGGTTGTTGCGTTCCGGTCTTAGCATGGCAGCGATCGACCGTCTTCTCTCGCTCGAAAT
The DNA here is from genome assembly GCA_038090575.1 of Tylopilus cf. pernanus. NCBI lineage: Eukaryota > Fungi > Basidiomycota > Agaricomycetes > Boletales > Boletaceae > Tylopilus > Tylopilus cf. pernanus. Next base: position 12,113 of record JBBPMZ010000189.1, on the reverse strand, counting down.
CGTAGGTGGTCACACTTTTGTGTGATTTACTTTCTGACTTCTTCCAGATTAAAACTGTATCCTTGTCGTTTCGTTCAGCGAAGGAGCTCAGGACTCGCGCAGAGATTCTTCCACCAGGGCCTAAGTGGTTATGCGAAACTTTGAAGCCCGAATCTCCTGTCAAGCAGCCACTCCGCCTCTTCTACCGCAATCCGATCGATTGTCTGCAAAGTATCATGAGCAATCCGCTTTTAATGCCTCACATTTCGTTCGTTCCACGGAAGGTTTGGACTTGCGCGGCAAAGATTTGTCGCATCTATGACGAATGGCTAAGTGGAGATAGGGCATGGGGCATACAGGTAAGCCTCTTGCAGCACGATGGTACTACGGGAGGACTAACACATTCTTAGGAGGCGCTCCCCGCTGGTGCCACAGTCCTGGGTGTGGTGTTGTCATCCGACAAAACGAATATTTCTGTCATCAGTGGTAACCGCGTCGCTCACCCTGTCCTCATCAGCCTCGCAAACATCGATATGCGGATCCGCAGCAAGACATCCTTGCATGCTTACATGCTTCTCGCACTCCTTCCTATTGCAAAATTCACCCACAAGACTTCTCGTGTCCGTGGTTTATTGCAAGACCGACTAGTACACGAGGCTCTCAATGTCGTCTTATCTCCACTGAAGATGGCAGCGGCCGTCGGCGTTATGATGAGCGATCCGCTCGGAAATCTACGGTATTGTTTTACGCCAATTGCTTCCTGGATCGCCGATACTCCTGAAGAATGTCTTCTGGCGGCCACGGGACCAAAGGCATCTCCAATCACCACCGCAACAGCCGAAAATTTTGGTGACCCTCATCGACATCCCCCTCGGACCGCGAATACTACATTAACCGCGATCCGCACCGCTTGTTCAAAACACTCGCCATCTGATTTTAAGAACTTCCTCAAAGTTGTCAAGCAACTGCATCTAAATGGCGTTGTCGAACCATTTTGGTTTGGCTGGGCGCTCTCGGAACCTTGCGACTTCATCACCGTAGAACCCCTCCACCACTTCTATCGGTTCGCTTGGGATCACGACGTGCAGTGGTGCACTGTGGTGGTAGGGGCTGAGGAATTGGACTTTCGGTTCTCGGTCATTCAGACCCCCGTCGGCTACCGAGGATTTGGTGAGGGGATATCACGGTTGAAGCAGGTGACTGGCCGGGATCATCGTGCGGTTCAACGTTACCTCGTAGGTGCGGTAGCCGGTAGGGTTCCTTGGAAATTTCTTATAGCTCTCCGTGCCCTCTGCGACTTCCGCTATCTCGCACAAGCACCCGTGTTCACCACACGCACTCTCGAACGGGTCGCAGACTCATTGCAGGAATTTCATCAGAACAAGGATGCTATCGTACGACACGGCGCACGAAACGGTTGGCAAATTCCTAAGCTTGAGCTTCTTCAAAGTGTCGTTCCGGGGATTCGTCAATCCGGTGCAGCAATGCAATGGACCGCCGATATCACAGAACACGCACACGTTGAAGAAATCAAGATACCCGCACGCGCTGGCAATAATCAAAACTATTATAGCCAGATTGCGCGGTACCTTGATAGACTGGATAAGTGTTTCCGGTTTGACCTTGCAATGTACATTGGGGAACATTGTACGGGAGACCAGGGAGGGAGCGACGGTTTCGCAGGTGACAACGAAGAAAATGAGGAGCACGAGCCAGATGTTGAAAATCCCCCTTTCGAAGCGTTTTACACCCCAGGACGACCCATCATCGACTACTTCGCCATTTCCTCTGCTCTCCTTGGAGGATCTCATCCCTCTGCTGCTCAACCTTTCCGTACGTTCGCCACAACTACGACTGCTTTTCACCTCGCAATCAGACCTTCCTCAAGGCTAACTGTAACCGACGCTTCCATTAAGTATGGCCTGCCCGATCTCGTTCCCGCCGTTTCCGCCTTTTTCACGCGTTTGGATGGCAGTTCGATACAGCCCGACTCTCAAGTCCTTCATATCTGGCAGAAAATACGGATCCAGCAGACATCGTATCACGACCACACGATCCTCGAACCGCCTCAGACGCTGCGTGTCATTCCCCCCTCGTCCACAAATCCTTTCGGCGAGTATGACTCGGTAATCTTTAACTCCGAGCCCAACAGCGACTGGCCGAAATGCGGGTTGACTGGACATTCTGTCGCACAGCTCCGGATCGTATTCCACGTTCCACATTCTGACCTATTCCTCGCGTACGTCCAATGCTTCGTTGTTGGAAGCGTAAGCCCTGTTACTGGAATGTACCATCTCAAGCGCACAGTGCGATCAAACGGGCACCGAGTCGGGAAAGTAATCCCCATCACTTACATTCGGTCTCCTGCCCACCTAATCCCTGACTTTGGTGAGGATGCGCATGCGAGTTTGACTAAACTGAATAGCTACGAACTGAGTTCAGTCTTTTGGCTGAACAAGTATTGGTCTAAGGAATTTTACTACGCATTATCTCCTCCCTAGGGTCTCAGTTCATAGGCATTGCAATAGTTGTAGTAAATTCCACCGTTGTGAAATAAATCGCTTTTGATCTGATCATATCAATGATCGATGTCGGAGTCACGCCTAAGATAGGTCATCATAAGTAGTACCTCATGCCAGTATACCCTGTAGCCACTCCCACGTTCAACACGCTCCTCGAACGATGTCTGATAATGCTGCAGCTCAGAGCATCCCACCCGAGCAAAAAGAATGGCGAGTGAGTGTGTACTACTCTAATCAATCTAAATCATTTTGTTTATCACGCTATTTAGCAACTCCGGTCACATCCGACGCCATACAACCTGCGTTGCGTGAGTACAGAAATTCATTCGTATCAACAATTCTTTCACCAAATCCCAGTTCTCAACAAGCATCCCACAACTCAGACCGAAGGCCCACTGGACTAGGCCAAGCATGGATCCCTTACTCCAGAACGACACAAGCGGCACGCGCGTGGAGCTCGACAAGAAAGACAGTATCGTCTTCCTGAAATTCGTATACCCGGATCATCGTGTGTTCCCAACAGTAAAAAGCTCTGGGGCACTAGACTCGAATGTGGACCCTATGATGGATTCGATTCTTGAAGGCTTTCGGAAGAGAAAGTGGTACGGACGGCCCCAAAACAGGACGACAAACCGGTGGCTACCACTTTCTGGCTGCCCCTCACTTGGGCCTAAATCCATCAAAAATCGCGAAGTTCACCTAGAGAACTTCTTTAACAACATTCTTGGAGTTGTCAGCGAGGCGTGTAACCTGTCATTTTTGTGAGTACCGTTTAGCGCTTGATAGCTTATTGACTTGTATTTCCAACAGCCGTTGGGATGCAAGTTCTTCTGAATTACCTTTGGACGGATCCCCATCTCGTCGAAAGCCTGACATAACGTGTTGCTTTGGCCCCCCTTCTGCCAGTAACCATCACTGGGGGGAGGTGGCGACGTTTTGCGAAGTGAAAAACCGGAATAACGGAACGAAGAAGGGCCAATCATTTACAGAGATTTCTGGGAAGACTTCGTGCATCCTCGGCGCACAAGACGGTCGCCACTTTGTTCCATGCATTCGCATGCTGGGCTCTTCCATATGTCTGACAGCTTTCGACCACGGCGGATCAATCACTACGTACGCCTTCGACATCAATAGCTCACCGAAGCAGTTCTTGCGTATACTTATAGGCGTTTCTCTCGCTGACTATTCTTCTCTTGGATTTGATATATCGATAGAATGGGATGGCAAGGGCGGTACGTTAGTGGATGAGGCCGGATCGCAAACGCAAGATGATGAAGGCACGGATGAGGCGGGGTCGCAAGATAATGATGAAATGGATGAAATGTCGCAAGATGCAGACGGATCGGATAGCGAGACGGTTGGATCTGACGAAGAAGATAGTCAGCTAGAAGACTACGATGATATCGATACCTCGGACGACTCGGACGATAACGTTTCCGATGTGTTCCCATCCACCGGAAGCAATGGTGGTATCCGGCAAAAGTGGTTGAGAGTGGTTGACAAGGATGGCCGCGTTTGCAAGATATGGTTGCGGAAGATTCTATCGATCTCGGATCGCTTGATTGGCCGGGGATCGACAGTTTGGGAGGGCGTAGTTGATCTGGATACTCTCGGGCCAGACATTCCGGTCGCGATCAAGGACTCGTGGATCGACCCTCTGAGGAAATACACGGAGGGTATGATCCTACACATCTTGGCGCAATACAGTATCGAGGGTGTTCCAGAATTATTCGCTGAGGGACAGGTCAGCACCAGACATTTTTTCGACGAAACCGAAGTGAATATGTCCACTCACTTCATCCGATCAAAACTGCGGAACGTCCGTTCTCCCGACAATTTCCACCTCCGAGTCTTATCCCGCCTAGTCACTCTTCCTGTCGGTACCCTCATCATTGATTTTTCGTCTTTGGGGGAACTCTTAGTCGCACTTCTGGATTGTGTTATTGGTGAGTGCCAAACTACCTTTGACCGTTGTTAGGTCTCAATGTGTTCTAGCGCACAAGAATGCTGTCGACCGTGCTCGAATTCTACACCGCGATATCAGCCTCGCCAATTTACTGCTCACCCTGACCAGGAAGAAACGGCGAGCTCACGAGAAGTACTTAGCGATGTATTTGTCAGGCCAAGCCCGCCTAAAGTTGGAGAAAAGAATAGACACCCTCTCGAGACGAGGTTTACTTGCTGACTGGGGCTACGCAGTCCCTTTGCACCCTCTTGAAACGGCTCACACTCCCGACGTGTCCCATTCTGATGACTCTTCTGTGCCACCAGCGTCACCGATCGAGGTTCCAGCATCCGATTCTCCCACCGAATCGTGGGACGAAGTTCCATCACCAACGGATCTCGTCCGTGTCAGACAGACCGGGAAAGGCCACGACGTCACAACACTCTCTGCCTCACAGCTCACAGACAAGCATGACATCGTCCTCTTGATGGGCACCGATGATCCGAAAGCGGATACTCGTCATACGATTGATCTATGTCCGCTATACCGCACGGTACGTCTCCTACACTTTGCCATGTCCGCTGAACTAACCCGAGACTCAGGGGACCTGGTCATGGATGTCCGCCGAGCTCGTGATGGCCGGCCCTGGACAGCCAGTAGTGCACAACGCGCTACATGACCTGGAGTCTTTCTTTTACGTATTGGTTGGAATATGCGTCCTTTATTCGGAACCGTCGAGGCAAAAGACTGACGAGGAACTCGCCGAATGCTATGATGAATTGTTCAACACCTTCAAGCCGAGTATCCTCAAAACCCTCACCATTCAATCAGATCTCACATGGTACCCGAAAGTCGTCAAGCATATATCACCCTATTTCCGACCAATCATCCCCCTCCTCGACAACCTCCGAAACGAGATCATTGTACCTATGTTTGTCGACAGAAACGAGAAATTTTACCGCAGGACTTCATTCGACCATAACACAGTCATTCGACACATTGTCCTCTCGCTCTCATCTCTTGAACCTACCGCATGGGGTGCGTCCGCTTCGAATGATGACTGGCAGACCCTGAAAAGCTTCTCGACGCAACGCGATCCCAGTCCTACTCCGATTCAGGACAGCACGGGGAAACAGCAAAGGAGCATGCTGGCCCCCCCACCCTTGCTATCCATGGAACGACCCTTTACACGCCTTTCGTTCAGTGACTCGGGGGTATATCTTGGCAGCAACGCGAACAAGAGCCAGTCGAGAAGCCAGCGGGTCTCCAATTTGCCACATTCACCCACTCTACGAAAGAGAGCTGAAAAATTCAACACTAGCATGAGAATACCGGTTCCTCCACCCTTAACCCCACTTCACGGATCTCTTCTTGCTTCCGACCGTCACATTTCATGGAGCGATTCACGCCTGTCGTCGTTGCGGTCACGGTCTCGGGATCCCGATGAATACGTACCGTACGGCCAGCAAAAACGTGGCCGAATTACATCAACCCAAGGTCCGTCGAATGACAGAGCTCCAGACAATGTTGGTACACTTCGACGCTCTTCGCGCAGGAAGGCTGTGTCCAATTCCTAATGAACGAAGACTTTTCCAAGCGGTCCACTCACCCCAGCTCACCGACTTTCATTCCTTCGTCGGTATATACTCCGCCACATTTATGTAAGAAATGCTGCCGTGATGTATCTCCGCTTGTGTTAGTAGTTACACCGCAATTTTATGTACCCAGTCTCATTGCAACCACGGTTTTTCTTCTATAAATGGTCCCGCTCAAGAAATCTACTAGACTCGTCCTGCCTACGAGATGCCTCCGAAACGGAAAATCACTGCTCACGAAGTCAGTGTGGATCCTCAAGGTGAAAGCAACCCGAAACGACCGAGAGCGGACTCGCAACTCTTCGATACGGCGGACGGTACGCATTTGAATATTTTGTTTTCCTTCTCATTCATTTGATCATGGTGGGCCCATCATAGAGCCCACATCCGACACTCAGCCTACCCAGAGACGTTCATCGCGGGTTGGGAAAGGTCGTGGGGGAGCGGTCCAGCAGCTTAAGAACATGGAGCGTGTTCAAGCCGCAAAACCTTCGAGAGCTGCTCGACAACTTGAGATGGCTATGCAGGGCCAAGCGATCAATCCAATGGCGCCATCCTATGGCCCGGTCGACGGCGACACCGAGGAGAGCCAGATTCCACCATGGACTGTGTCCTCTGCTCCGTTGGCACAAGTTCGGCCCTCTTTCACCCCCTCACAATCTCATACCGGTTTCGGATTCAAGCTACCACCTCAGGTTTCTACTTCCGAGACCATTAGGACGATATCCATTTCCCGTCATCAGGACGTTCCCCCCAGGCCCCCGTGAGTAGTTCGTTGTTGTCTACGCTGACCGGTTTCACACGTCTTCCATAAGCTCTACAGTATCAACATCGTCGTTTGCATCCCGTCCCTCTACACTTTTGGCAAGGGCAGCACGTACGATCTCGACAGCACCAACCTCTCGTACACCATCTGAACGCGGATCAAACAAAGAGTATGACACCATATGGAGAGGTGTGTCGCAGCTTGAGCTGCTGGGAGTGGCAGGTCGGGTTCCAGGTACATTCGTGCCACATTCTAGCAACGAGACCCTGAAAGACGTTTACCCACAATTTGTCAGGTGCTCGCAACGTCCAAGATCAAGAACATATTGATGATGGACCTCATTTAGCACCCCAACGGCACGTTCATCAAATAGCTTCTCGCGATTGAGTTCCTAACTGTTCCTAGGTCGCATACGATAGTCGTAGGAATCGAGGGTGAAGCCGACGGTAATCGCAACCTTCGTTCGGGATCTCCGGAAATCGACGAGGCATCTCCAGACGAGGACGAGCGTTTGGCAGCATCTGTTCTTCGCAGAGAGCGTAAGTACTGATGCTCATCATTGCGTTGACGCATTCTGACGGGCATGAGATTTAGATCCTTCCGCTTCACAGAATCCGGTCCCGGACACTGGTAGGTCTAGCTTTGCTATTCTATTTGCCTAAGATAATGGAGTCTAGATATTTATGACGGCCTGGATGGGGGATTCGACGAACATCTTGGTCAGCACATTGGAAGTTCCGGTCACGACCACTTACCTGAAGGTGGGTTGGTTGGTCGCGCTATAATCTATTTTTCTCTTTAACTACGAGCACTAGATTTCGCTGAGTACCACCGTCCGTCCGGTCCTGCCAATAGTCAGCCCTCGACCATCTGGGATTCTAATAACGAAGATGGTAGACGACTCGGACGTGGGCAATCCATCTTACCTGATGCTCCTCGCGACCACGTACCTGAAAGTAAGTGAATGCGTTAATTGGCTTTCCATACTGATGTCAGGTACAGGTGTGGTGGAAGATGTCGTTGCTAGGCACCGCCAGCGCAATCGCCCACCCCGTCTTCCCAACAATGCGCAGTTGCTGGCTGCTAGAAACCAGCAAACGTCTCAACGCTTGCGTAGTGTTGCCCGCACCGCGTCCTCAGATGAGCTACTCGACCCGATCTCTGTAGCTCTGACGGTACCCGCTATCACCGGTCCTTCCAATCCCCAGTCGTTCCCCATTGATGTTGGCTCTGTCCCCCAACCGCATCCCGGACGTGTCACAGCTGGTACCGGTTATGTCGATCCGTCGCAGTTGCACTTTTACCAACCCGCCTTTCGCGATATTATCGAGCGCGCCAAGCAACTTTCGCACTGCGATCTCGCGTCGGTCAACTCCTTCCCTCTTCGTCCGCAATTCAATTCCAAAGCCCCCGAGTATGTGGAAGAAGCGATAGCTGAACGTCGCGACCGAGGTTTAATCATTCCCGAAGGTATGTATTAATACAATGCGAGATGTAAGCTGACTCGTACGTCACAGGATATTGGCCCCAATATACGGATGGTATCGTCAAGCTTGTAAGTAACAAAGGAAAGTTATATACGTAGCTCATGACGACCGCTTTCAGCTCTGGGAAGATATCGGGAGCTGGCGCTCGTCTCTGAAGAAAAAGGTGCGTGGTTTCGTCCGGCAAGGTTACGACTGGGATGCACTCAATCGCCAATCCGTCAATGCCGATATCGCGAAGGGGCTTCTGGAAGGAGGTTCCTTTCTCATGAATGGCCTGGATGAGGATGTAAGTATACTAACTTCTGTGATTTGTCGCGTTGAATTACACTCTTTAGGGTCGCACGAATAATTTAGCGCATCCCGCTCTCGCCAGCCTCGTGGTTGATTTTTTTTATGTTGGCCCCAATGCAACGGGAAATTTATTTCCTGAGGTCTTCGGGGGTGAAGTCCCTCGTCCTGCTGTTGCACTTGCTGCTACTGCCGTATGTTCTAACTTTCCCTTGTTCCCATAGTACTAATGTACTTGCATCCTTGTCAGATCAAGCTCGCCCTTGATGAAATCGCAGCGGAAGGCAAAGAGGTCACATTCAAACGCGATGTTTATACGGATGTTTATCTCGACATCCTTGGACTTATGACGAAGTGTGATACAGCGCCGATTCACCGTGCTAAAACCAAGGCACTCCGTGTACAGTGGGCTAAAATGGGAAGGTACGCGTTGGTTTGATCATTCCATGTTCATGGCTCAACATCTTGTCATATTAGGAATGGAAATTCAACAGGTACTGGCGGGATTACAGGGTTTGATGTCACCCTGGATTAGTTTTTTTCATGTAGTTAGGCTCTCGTGTTCACGTGTTATGTAATACTGTTTTCGGAATGTGAGCAAGCATTTGGTCCCACTGGCAGTCTAGGAAAGGCTATGGTAGTCTGTCACCCTCTGTCACAGTAGCTGAGTGATTAACTCCTCTCCACTATTACAGACTGGGATGGATTGGGACAGTCTGTGATGGTTATGGACACAGTTGGCCAATTAGGTACCTTACTGGAGTGTTCTGGAGACTATCCAGTCTGTTCAGTTCTGTCCAGCTTGTCCTGTTGAGGTCTAGTTTGCTGATGCCTACGTGAGTTATGATGCTTACTTTGGGTTTCTCGAGGTGTCGATGGGCGCGTTCACAGAAATTCAGGAGCTTGAACATCCTGCCCGGATTCACTGTGGACGCGTGCATAGGCTCGAAGAAGATCGACGACGATCTCCTTGGGTCGTTCTTGTCGCTGAGCATTGGGGCCGAAGCAAACAACACATTGAAACCTGGGGCAATCAAGTTAACCGAGCCATTCCCCATTGGTCACGGCAACAAGCGTACCTCGCTTTGTCCACTAGTCCCTCAATCAGATCTGATAGAAGTCGAGCTACCGAGAGCCGAACTGGAGAGAGATTATCCGCAGTTGTACCTGTCGCAGATACCATGGCTGTACATGGCCAAGTACACCGCTAACATCTTTCAGCCTGCTGAGAAGATTTCACTCACGGGAAAAGAAATGAAGCCTTACGCAGAGACTCGGATGATGGAACAGTCTCTCGGGAAGTTGAAGAATCTATTGAAGGAGATATTGAAGGCGGTACGTTAGCAGGGAGAGGGTGTGCCACTGAGCCGGGTACATCAAGGAGTGACACTTTCGCTTTGGAAAAGCAGAGAGAACAGTGGGAAAGCCCTCGGTGAACACATTAGGAACAAGTTTGAGAAGTAGTAGCACTGGTTATACAGTGACTGCGTTACGTTCCTTGTCGTCGAAGAATAAAACGCGTCTCAACTACTCACAGAACCACAGCCATGTCCATCCAGTCCACCATGTCCTCCCAGCCCACCCTCGACCTCAGGTCTGTCCAAGAGTTGATTCCGACCGGGGTGACCGTGACGAGCCAGTTGCCTCAAGGACTCACCGTACGTGCACAAAGTTGAGAAGGGCTCACCATCGTCACATCTGACTGCCCCATTCTAGATGCGCTTTTCGCATTAACGGACAAAATAAACATGGGCACGTTGATGTCCTCTCCATCCTTTCTGCCGTCAACAATCTCAGCGGAGACACCTGGGTCAGCAATTCAACACCATGCACGCCGTCCTACAGACATATTATACCCTGGTCATCGTCGACAACGGCAGCGACCGTATTGCCGGCATTGGGTGTATCTTCATCGAACACAGGTGTTTGCATGGTTTCGGCAGTGTGGCACATTGAGGACATTGCTGTCGAGAAGAGTCAACAGGGAAAGAAGCTCGATCAATATATCATCCAGGCGCTCACGCACATCAGCGAGAACAGCAGCTGTTACAAGACCATTTTGACTCAGCTGCAGTGATGCCAACATCCGTGAGTGGTCATTTGACATTGAGGTTACAGCGTGAGGGTGATGCTGATGGTGAGCGTAACACGCATAGCCTGCTATGAAAAGTGCGCTACACGAGGAAGGGAAACAAGACGGTGAACGTTGGCAGTGGTTGCTAGGAAATCAGTAGGAATCGTCGATTCTACGCAGTCCAAGGTCATGAGATGATTTGCGTCCGACTCCGACGGTCCGGGGTCATAAGGTCGCGTCCGTGATGAGGTAAGCGAAGTGGCGCCCTTCGCTCGGAATTGCTCCTTCCACCTTGCTTCCGCTCAGCAGTGCCTACAGCACCCGAGCACCACTTCTCCTTTCGTTTTCTTGCACCCATTACCATTCCCAGTCACAGCAACATCCCTATCTCACTCGTCCGTTGCGCTCCATCCCAGAATACCCTCGCATCTGCTTGGGCCCGTTAACCCGACCCAAGCCGCTTGGCTCCCCTGTCGCGGCAGTTCTTCAGGCTGGAAGCCCTTCTCGGGCTTTGCCCGCCCCACTAAGCTAAGCCACCCAGTACCTAGGTCACATCACCCTCATCTCACCCTCTTTTCTCTCAGTCACGGAAGCGATCGGAATGCACAGACGTGAAGCTGACAAGGCTCCTCAGGCCAAGTATGCACCTGAACGATTGTACGCATCCGATGTACCCAGGCTTTGACTGCAATTCATATTTGCTCTTTACCTGCCCAACCTACAAGGACATTGCACAATCCCCACTGGAGAGGGACACCCTGGGAACCCGCAGGTGCGAGTGGTTGGATACCGACTGACTACGACATGCAAGACTGACTACGAGGCCGCCAGCCACTGCGCCAGGACCCCTGGCACTGCTCAGCGCGGCTCCTGGCTAACCAAGGTCCTGGCCCAGGCCCACCGGGTACACCACCCATCCCTATTTTATTTCCGTTGGAAACGGTACATAGTCACCTCTCTGACATTGGTTTAGAATCCTGCCAGTGTATAATTATTCATCCCTAGAAACACTTGGAGAGATCTTCAGCTTCAGTCTCGAGTTCCAAAAGAACCGCAGCCAAAGGCTACATGAAGCATATAAAGATGTGTGTATCGGAACTCATTGTGCGAGAAGTGTGCGATACATTGGCAAGCTACTCAAATCGAACCACCCTCCGTGAACCCCTTCACCGCCACCGCCGATCACATATGCATCAGTGCTCGCCCATAGTCGTCGTCAGGTCTGTAGTATCCATTGCTGTCAGCACAAATGAACTCAGGCTCAGTCTCTACATAAAACACGACGCGGCTTGAGCATGTGGTTTACCCTATATTCCCATTATTTTCACTCAGCCAAGAGTATGTCTTCTGCTGTACAGTCTCCCCTCTCTGCCCTTCGGCAGAACAATTATGTGTCTCGTATGCTCGTGCTTAATACCATTCTTAATCAGTCTGAAAACTTGTAGTTTCTATGCTCG
>JBBPMZ010000188.1:0-20175 GCA_038090575.1 Tylopilus cf. pernanus | reverse complement strand
CACGTTGATAAGTACAAATGGGGATACTTCGAAGAACCCATTGATTTGTTCGTCGATTATGTCGACCGTTTGAGATGGTAAAACGTATCGATTTCGTACAGCTACCTTGCAATCAATACTGATATTTAGCAATGATTCACAAGAAAAACTCACGTGACGCGCCCAAACCATCGAATATTCTGTTTGAAAAGATCTCGTTCAACGAGCTGGTCGCTTGTCGATATTCCTTCAAGCCTACTAGTGCAATATATTTTCTTTCGTGTCCCCACAGACATGTTGGGTCCCTCTGGATCACCTAAGAGATAGTCAATGTCATGCCGGAGGAGAGCAAGGATGACGAACGTACTGCCTCTGCATCCCTCAAGGCATCCTTGTATTTTTCGATGGTCACTTTTCCCATGCTGCGCTTCAGCAGAAGACGAGGGACTCGCGGATGACACTGGGAGAACTCAGCCAACCTATCTTCCATCGGCTCATTCGTCACATTAGCTTGCACGTCTCCACCACCAGATGTCTCAAGTAGTAGGCCACCTTTTGGTACAAATTAATTCATTTTACCCCATGAAATGAGCACAACAACATTCACCTGAATAACAACCGACGAGGACCAGCGCCTTGGTGTACCAATCAACTGCCTTCCCACACTCCCCGTGACATAACGTGCGATCACCGAACATCTCTGAAGTCAACAAAATTGTCGCTCTAGTGGGAATTACAAGAGGTAAACACGTACCACAAAGCACGCTAAGTTGTTCCCTTATTGCCTCCATCTCTTCGCTAAGGTTGGTTTCCTTCGCCAAACACCCACTTTTGACCGTTGGCGCAAGACCTGACGCGAACAAGGTTTGATACCTGAGCGAATGAATCGCAAGTATCAAACCATCAAGGTCCCAATCAAAGATCTTTCAAAGAGCGTTAAGAAATGTCTGGGGAGCAACACGAAGTAACTCACAAGGCGACTACTCCTCTGTTCAGAGACTTGGTGAAACTGATCAAAGTTGGAGACAGTGTCTAAGTGATTGAGTGCTTCCTGATAAGTACTACGAGCTATGCAATGTCCTGCAGAGATAAGATGGTTCTGCAACTGCACTGATTTCAATAATAGTTCTTCAGTTTACACGGATTTCGAAGAGTGCTTACCTGTATCAATGGATCGTCCGTCGGAGCGCCATGGATATCAGCTTTATAGTTTTGGTTGCAATTTGTGATCACGGACTAAACGTGCGCGAGTTCAGCGTTGCACTGAGGTCTGCAAACAAAGCGACACACCTCATCCCACTTGACAAAAGTTTTGACATGGAGCTCAAACTTAGTTGTCGCTTCCCAGAGTCTTGCTTGCTGACGCAATGCAACGCCATCCGTGATGCAAGACCGCATCGTGAAGGGAGGATTTGTCTCCTTTAGCGAGGACGATCAATTCACGGGGATATTATGGGCAATTGGTCAACGTACCCCACTCTTTTCATCATCCTCAGATGCCCTACACCCCGAACCATGCTGATCCTTACTGCCGTTCGACAGTGGCGTGGTCTGGGCTTCCTGCACCTCCTTAGTTCGTACGTTATCCATGGGCCGTCCTGGACGTCCGATGAAGGGAAAAAATGGTCTGAAAAGTTGCTGCTGCCTTGCAACAAAGAGAGCAAAGAGAGATGAGAACAGCAAAACCAGAAACGCCAAGTGTAGCCAACCTACGTGGACGTAACTGAATCCTCAACGACATCCGAAACATTCCGGAGAGTGAACCTCAAGCGATCCTCTCCTCCATGGATGAAGAAATTGCTGTCTGGGGACACAGCGGAGGTGGATACATCACAACGGCGAAACGAACGGAGGGGATTGGACGTGGGAATATCCAGTATACTCCAAACATCGATGGTGCATCCCTCTGATGACGCAGAAATAACGTGTCGACCATCGTTGGAGATGCAGAGAAAAGTAATAGGAGTTGGCTGAGTGTTTGCTACAAGGGAAAAGTGTTGGGTCGAGACATCAAAGACTCTGATTGAGCCTCTTGAGCCTCCAGTAAAGAGGCGGTGACCATCGGGGGACCAAACAAGCGACCATATCGATTGATTTTCGGTCGGGACAGACACCAGCAAATCCCCTGAGCGAGCGTTCCAAATCCGAACTGCGCAGCCGTCTTGACCGACGTGGAAGTAGCCGACTGCAAGGCGACCACCTTGAGGAGAAAACTTGACCGACGATACTGGCGTCGTCAACGAGTTCGAAGGTTTTAATGGTCCTAGAAGACATTTCACTTCCTTCATACACCAGACAATGACCGACCCGTTATTTGACCCGCTTGCAGCGCGCGACGATTCTGAAGTTATATCTAGCGATGTGATCCCCTTCTTGTGGCCCTCGCCTGCCAAATTCCCTGGTGCGTCCTGGACAGTCTCCACGTCCCATAATGCCACTCTCCCATCTTCTCCGCCACTCACGACCCACTTTCCGTCACTGGAAGCAGCTATGGCTGTCACAACGGCACGTTGCTCCAACGGTGGGCCAACGGAGATCCAGTCGGCCCCGGTCCTTCTCCATATGTAGAGCTTACTGTCGCCCTTGAAAGCCACAGCCACCCGTTCCCCACCAGGAAGTAACGCTAGTGACGATACAGGCCCTTTCGCATCGACCTGAGACAGCATAAAGGTACTTGCATGCGCTTTAAGTTTGAATTGTGTTACAACGGAGCCATCGATCTTAACAAGCACATACCATCTTTAGAACGCTGATACATCATGGTTAGTCTCCCATCCGGTTCAGAGTCGTCTGTGGGTCACTGAGCACTTACTATACAGTGACACAGGTGGTTGCAGTCAGTAGGTGATTGGTCCTAGACAAAACAAAGATGTTACCCGCAGCACTTAAGGTTCGACTCGTCCATCCTAAAAGTTGGGTTATCTTGCCAGCAAACTGGAAAAAATAAAAAGGTATCGCAAAGAGGAGGAGGAAGGCCACCAATGAGTGCAACATGGTTACGGCGCGGGCTCAAGTGATTCAATTTTACGCCATGATGCAGGATGCCGTAACTCCTCCGAGCGTCTAGTGCCTGGCAGTGTCGTCCATTTCGAATACATACTACTCGGACTCGCCGGAATCGGCCGGATGCTCTCACTCTAGCTTGTCGTTTAAATTGGTTATATTCACGACCACTGTTGACCAGGCTTGGAACACTTTGTAGCAATCGGTGAGTTTCCCTCACACGTTCCCACCTGTGTCCAAAAAACGATCCACATATATGGAATATAATTGACGACTCTCCGACCTCAGAGGGCCTGTTTACATCATAGAAGATGATCCAAACTATCATACAGTAGCATGTACAAGACGCAAAGGGTAATTGGGCAGTACTTTTCGTGCAAATGTGACAAAGTAAGCTTCGCAGATCTCGTATTTGAATCATTGTATCATCCAGGCCACCACTCCCCTGGAGAGGGAAGTTTCTGAGATCGTCCTGCGAGTATCTTACGTTCTCGCCAGGACTCGTCACTTCTGTATGGTCGATGTTCGGTACTTATTCGACATAGTTTGCACAGAGGTAGTCCATCGTGGTCAAGATCACAAATACGCGCTCTAGACAAGGTTGTCCGTTGCAGCCGAGCATAGGTAGACGAGGCAGGTATGTGAGATGATCATGTCCACAGTCCAGTTGCTGACCGAGCGGATTCAAGATGTTGGATAGCCAGAAATCGTTGAGCTTGATCAACGGCGTCTCACCAAGGCCAGTCTTCAGGCATTTTTCAAGGTGTACTAACTTGAAAGAAGGGCGAATCCATCGCTCTTGGACGGGAGAAGTGTATAGTGGCATCGAAGAGGCTAGCTGTGTTTATTCTTCACAATGAATTTCAGGCTCTTCTGTCGGTCTACCATGCAAGTTGAGCAACATGCTCATCGCGCTGGTCGGCAATGTTCTTGCAACCACGAAAATACACACCAATACGTTGACGTTGACAGTACTTGACGCGAGTCAGTCAATGGAGTATCGTTAAACTCGCAGTTATCCAGCGAGTCCTTGGTTTCTGACCTGGTGCATGCTATGGTCAGTTGTCGCTGGTATTGATGGGAGAGAAGCTGGTGGGATTTGGTGGTATGCCATACCGATTGAACGTGGGCATATCAAGGGTAGCCTACGTAAGCAGAGGCACGAGGCGGCGTAGGGTTTAGTCTGCGCGAGAGCGAAGCGAGGTGGCGCACGTTTTTCTCCTTACCGCCACCTCTTCCGCTCCAGCAGCACGCTCCTGGTCTGCTCTTTTTTGTCACTTTTTGTTCACTTTGCCCTTAGTAACATGAGCAACCCGCATCTTGACCAGCAGCCAGACTACTCGGGCCCGGAATTTGCCGATGCCCGTAGCATCTTCACGGCCGGGGGAAAAACCGAGCAGGAAGCAGCAGACTTCCTAGCGGAAGTATGGCGTTTCAATCACCAGCGAGACTGCGACCTCTGGGACCAGGAAAGGCGCACAGAGGAAGAAGCCAGGCAGCAGCGCATCAGAGCAGAGGAGCAGGCCCAAGTGGCCCGCGAACAAGAGCAGAGGCTCGCCGCATCAGTAAATCACAAAAATGTATGAACTATTCAAAGTAGCCACTAGGAGTCCATAATGCTGTGTTAATTTCATATCAACCCATATTCACCCAAGATGTCCAAAGCACACTAGCAAACCTGATGGATTATCAACTATAATTACTGTGTTTCCACTGTGCATCCAAGCAACCCATAGCCCACTAGTGGCTTAAGAATTAGCAGAGTACTATTGAAGAACCTGCTTCAAGGCTGGCACCAATCAGCTTCAAGTTCGAGATGCGGCTCCCGGGACCATGACATTGAAATTTGAATACAACACTACAGTAATGGGGGATGAATACTAGTAGGTACTAAGGCAACACGTATTTAAGTTTAAGTTTTCAAGCCGCAGTTGGTGTGTTGTCCACCTGAGGTGGTAGGTGTGCACCATAGACACTGCATCGTAGGCGCTTGTGCCATCGACGGCAACACCTTTGCATTGGATACACGGCATGGTGTTGGGCACCTGTCATTGCAAGGCATGAGTGACACTGTTCGAGTCAACGCCATCGTCGTACCGCATCCCCTCACCAATCACCATCCTTGTCAACGTAGTAGTCCTGTAGGTAGCCGTCGTAGCCTCTGACCTACGCTACCATCATATCACTCACCCTCACTACCTACTATCCTCCTCGTCGACGTCGTGCTGGTGTTGGGCACACCATCGTGACCCCCCGTCCCCACCGTCGTCGTGCTGGTGGTGATAGGTGTGCATTATCGATCCGTCGTCCCTTATGGTACTGGTTACTCACTGTTCATCGTGTGACACCCCCTCACACCCCCTTCTCTTCGCCGACGTTGTGATGGCTTTTAAGCAGACCATCATGGCCCTCGTCCTCGCCCTCGTTGTGCTAGTGGTGGGTCCGCACCGACGTTACTGTGGTGATGGATACACCGATGCGGTCCCTCGCCCTCGCCGTCGTTGTGCTGATGGTACTGGATGTGCATCACTGATCCCGTTGTTGATCGTAGTGTCGAGTACTACTCACTATCGTCGTATTGCACCCCTCGCCACCCTCATCGACGTCGCTGTGGTGATGGGTACACCGTTGTGGCCCCTCGTCCCCGCCGTCGTCGTGCTGATGGTAGTAGGTGTGCGTTATCGACCCATTGTTAGCTGTAATATCGAACTACTCACTGTCGCCGTATTGCACCCCTCGCCCCTTACTACTCTCCCTGTCGACATCGCTATGATGATAGGTACACCATTGTGGCCCCACGTCGTCGTCGTGCTGATGATGCGCTATTGACCCGATGTCCGTCCTATTGTCAAGTACTACTCACCGTCATTGTATTGCACTCACTCGTCCCTCGCCATCCGCGCCGTCGACGTGGCTGTGGTGGTGGTCACACCGCTGTGCCTCCCGCCCCCGTTGTCGTCCTGATGGTGGCGGCGTGTGTTATCGATCCCGTCATCCGTTGTGGTGTTGAGGACTCACCGCTGTCATTCCACACATCCCTATCCCTCACCATCCTCTCTGTCGACGTGGCTGTGGCGATGGGTACGCCCTTGTGGCCCTTGTCCTCGTTGTCATTATGCTGATGATGGTGTGCATTATCAGTCTGTCGTCCGTCGTAATGTTGAAGACTCACCATCGTTGGTTCACGCTCCCCCAAGGCTTCATCCCTCACCACCCTCGTCGACGTCACTGTGGTGATGGATGCACCGTTATGGTCCCTGGCCCTCGCTGTCGTCGCGCTGGTGGGTGTGCGTTATCGATCCCATCGTCGTCCATCAAGAAAGTGGCCTTGCTGACGCGCATCGAGGTCGTACCGATACCACGTTTCTGCGTTGTAGGTTCATATTCAGCTTCTCGGGCGGAGAGGAATAAGCAAACACATGCCGGGATTGTAAACGTGGGTACAAATAGACGTATTCAAGGTGGCTGATCAATTCAAATTCAAGATAACTTGCATAACACTACACTAGTAATCTATCGTGATGTACACGACATCTCAAAGTACGTAGTTCGACATAATTTGACATAGTTTGACATATAGGATACGAGCGGAACAGAAGAAAATTGCATACACCTGGAGTCATCGCCAAAAGATGCGAGTCCGAGTCAGTCTAAACGCACACATAACATACGACCTGTCCCTGCGGTAAAACATGGAAATCGACTCGGATGAGAACTTTGAGAAACGTACCATCCAGTGGAACCCGATGGCAACCATTCTCAACCTCAGTCACCACGGACGATCCAAGGCCGGGGATTGGCTCATCGATTCCGTATCTCTGCATCGCTGAACGAATCATACCAACATCAATTTCCCGATGGCTCATGGACTCGTCTAATACTCCAGCGCGGAGGTGGTATAGCTTGGCGACAGCGGCGTGATGATCAGCAAGGCACTTAGCCAATGCCTGTTCCGCACGGCAAACCTCCCTCTGCGCCCGTGCCACGTCGAGCACTACGAGAGCCTCGTCTTTGGCGGAATCTGATTTGCACTGTACTATGTGCAACCGATAAGCAAGAACCACGATCGATTGGCAGGGAGAACGTACGTGTGAACCCAGTATCTCATGTAACTCATGCAACAACTCTGATTGTCCTCCCAAATGACCGTTCCAGGTGGTGTCATGAGGTCGAGTGGGACCCCTCCCTAAGAAAGTGGTGGCACTCGAAAAGGTTGAATTTGGAAGTGGTAGCATGACTCTACCCCCGGTGTGGTCGGCAAAGAGTTGGAACAAGTCGCAGTCCAACATTTATGTAATTTACGTGTAACCTGAACTCCGGTGCGTACTCAACGTCAACGACGAACGGTCATATACTCATACCCGAATCACAGTATGCCACGCTGCCCGAGCTGCGGGAAAGGTGGATTCAAGGACAACATAGCCGTTGCCAACCACATGAGCCAGCCCAGTTCGGGCTGCAACACCTGGGTTGACACTCTCGTCTCTCTGCAAGACACCATCGACTCCCTCCAGCGCACTCCTACCTCCGACCAACCTGCTCCGCGTAATCCTCCTCCCAGTCGATGGACTACAACTGATGTGGAAATGGACGTTGATGTTGATACATCAGTGAAACACTAGATTCCACACAGAGATACAGACCAGATACAGAGACACAGAGGGCACAGAGGGTACAGAGGTACAGACTAGACTAATAAATATACTAGCCTGAGTAGTACTAGTACTAGTAGTAGGTCCAATCTTCAAAAAGTTGCTGGGCAATGGTAAGACATTCATTGAACTTGCTTGTTTCCCACCAGCAGGGTGAAATACTAGTAAACTCCATTTCTTCTACTAATCCTTCAAGTTGCAGATCTCAAAGGCCCGGGTACCACTACTAGTACTAGTAGTATCATGATGGTCAATTGCCAGTGACACAACATTCAAGTTGGAAAGTCAAAGACACATACTGGAAATACAAGCATGGTGACAGTCATACTAGTAGTACTACTAGTAGAGGTGTACCTGAGAAGTAACACTGGCATCACTGTAGATCTAAAAACCAAGGGACCCATTTCCACAGATTGCCAGTGGCACCTGCCAGTGAGCCTGAGTAGAACTTGTGAGGTCAAGAACCAGCAGACAAGCCATGCCGGGCCTCATAACATACCCTATACTAACAACTGCACTTCTACTCATTTATCCCGTCATTGACAGATTTCTCGTGTCGTACATCAACCCTTCAAGTTGTCACCATCCAAGTTGACGAGGCTGTCAAGTTCCATACTCTTTTACCACACACTCCACAGCTAACCCTCATGATCATAGTCATCCGAAAAATCTTCCCACTGTTCATCATCATCGGCAGCATTGGGTTCAGGCCCAGGTTCAGGCATGACTCGGAGCTCCTCTATCGAACCTGGAAGGTGCCACGCGACAATGCTTTGATCATCTTCGTCGTATTCGTGTAATGGATAAACATGGCCTTGCACTAAGTTTCGAGATAAGACCACGATCATGACTCGGAGTGCCAGTGGGAAAGGTGCTCAGCGTTGAGTGTTATCTTGACGGTCGATCATTCCCCTAGATTATTCGTTACGAAGTCCTAATTCTGTCGAAGATGTTTCCCGTGTCAGAACTGATAACCTTCTATTAGCATGAAGAGCGAACTTGAAACATGAAGAGGAAGGGTGACGTACCACCACACGACAACACCATCTGGTGCACAATGCACATGTTTACCCAATTTACCTTTGAAGACTCGGAGGCTGGCATCTCTCTAAAAAACTTCTCGCTCCCAGATCTCCATCCTGTCAAGCACTATTTGGAGACGTTTCATGTTGACTGTACCATCCTCGTCGATATACATATCCAGGTGATATGACTCGGACTTAAGGGATCGAACGGAGAATCAGAACCAAACGCACCAAGTGAGGGTAAAACCTCTTTTTCATATACATCCAAGGGTACATCTGCACCATCGGCTTTGATCAACTTTTCTACTAGTGCATTTTCAATCGTCCTCGATGACGGGTGGGTTTGAATGATGAGGGTTGTATAGTATGATTGTAATGTGTCGTAGGAGACTCAGGTGCGCGCGCTTCGCTCTTGCCTTTTTTCCATTCGAATTGACCATACCGCTCAGCTAGCAGTCGCATCTCGACGTGTATCAAGTCGTGGCGTATACCGCTTGTTGCGTCGTCCATCCGTAGGTCTCTCTCATCGTATCGGACTTGTATTGACTCGTTTCTGTGCTGTGCTTTGCCTCCTGGATTCGAATTCACCCTTTCCCGGCCCCCTGGACCTTCCGTTTTCCTTGACGCCTTCGTTTCGACGCCAAATCTGGTCGTCTTGGGTTTAGAACTTTCTAATAGCCTCTGGTGATGCTCTAGTACGTTCTCCTCACTGCTTGGACGCTTATCTCCGTAGCTCGACTCCGAGTCGCTACTCTCCGTTCGACCTGGACTTGCCCTCGACCCGGCGTATTCATATTGTCCCCGTCGTTTGGATCGTTTCTGGGAATCTCAAGGATTCTGTGGGATGCTTTGGGTACGTTCTCGTTGCCCCTGGTTCTCTGACCTTCCCAGCTTGTTCGATTTATCTTCTCCCGTGCTGGTCTGCACCCGACGTGGTGCGCTCGGATCGTTTTCGGGATCGTTCGTGCCAGCTTCTGTGGACTCTAGGACTTCGGTGAGACTGTCTGACGTGCGATGGCCTCCGGTGTTGTATGTGTTTTATATTGGTACGTCCGAGTCCACCTCTCCCCCATCTCCTGATCCTTCTCCCGGTCGCTTATTTCGATGTGGCGCATTCCGTCAAACAGCTTGCCCGAGTCGCTCCCAGAGACTTCAGCTATGTGTAGACGTCGTGTGGATGAGCCATTTCGCCGACTGGGTCATCTAATGGGTCTGGTTGCCGTCTAGGTGGGTTCTCCTCCACCCTTCGTACTGCATCTGGCTGACATTCCGGTGTCTGTCAACTACTCAGCCTTCTCGCAGTCGCTGTACTCGTTTCTGTTTTATATGATTACAGTGAGTCAGAGTCTTGACTTCCAGCACTTTCTATACGCAAGCCCGGCGTCGCTGACTTGAGCCTTCAGTACCAAACGTCCGTGTTTTTTTTACAGTCGCAGCGACACAAATTCTAGTTCGAGGTGTGCCGTGCATTGGGAACGCCGGTAACTAAACGAGACCCCAGACTCAGAAGAAGCCCAGAGAATGAGAAACGTAGGGGTAAAACCCCGCAGAACTTCGCCAGCTGAAGGACGGTGCAGTTGGCGGTATGACTGAGGCAGCAGATCAACATGAATGTTCCAGATCCAACGGGGCCCACACACGTATCTACCCCGCGAATTCTTTCTCCCATGGTTGCGTACGATCCCAGCACACCATTCAAAACCATTACGTCGTCCGGAACGCACGAAATCGTAGACTAAACCTGTCAGTCGAACCACACGACTTGGAGCGTGCACAGAGACAAAATTTTTCACATTCAAACTGACGAATTCAGGTGTACACGACAGATTATCGTGGTTGCGATGATGTTTGAGATAAACCGACAAAGAGTCCGCCTTAGAGAAACATAAGTGAGTGGTTAACGCCGCATCTGTTTTCCGGGGGGTGAACACGCCACTCACCACAAAATGGTGGTGCTACGGACCTAGGGAGGGAGCCTCCGTTTCTTCACAGAAAACACTACTGAATCCGGTCCGGCTGGTACCGGCTCGAATCCCCGCTCTAGGATGGAATGACGAACATTGTCTATCCCCGAGTCTGCGACCGTCGCCTGCCTCCCTGCTTGATGAGCGAGCTCTTCATACAATTGGCCCAGGATGGTATGTTCTTGTGCAATACACAATGCAAGGCGATGTTCAGCACGAACCACTTTTTTACGCGCGCCAGCAGCCGCTAGGCGGATGGATGCCTCTCTCTGAGAGTTGATTGCTAGTACTAGCTCGTTAGTATCTGGGACGTTGAAGATACAAGAACCTACGTGTTACTTGATCGGGATCAGAACTTGAAGGTCGTGCAAACAAGGTAGGAAGTAGAGAAGTAGGGGGACCAACAAGCAGGGATTGCAACGTAGCACCGGGCGTCAAGTCATTTACAGATTCTGGGACAGGTTCAAATCCAGGTTCTGGGCTAGAATCGGACTCGGAGCTAGTGCTTGGGATATCACCTGGAGTTTCATCAACTCTGAGAAAACAACTTTGGCTATCGCTGGTTTGGGCGGGGGCCTTGGGGGCCTGGAATTTGACTTGTAGGAGCCGTTGGAAGGGAACGGGTGAAGAGGCAGAGGGCAGCTTGCGGAGACTACCAGGGTGGGAGAGTCGACGAACTCGAGTCCGCGCTGTGTTTGGTTGCTTGGGGGATGTACAGTACACCGATTGTTCGTGTTTACAGTCCTTCTGCATGATATCCTGACCTTTGTTTTAAGAAGCAATGGCGGAGTTGGGCGTTACGAGTAAAATTTCTCATTGCGACAAACAAATTACCTTGCTAGCAAGGTCATGTAATAAATGTTGGTTTCATATTTAAGCATTCAAATATAAATAACAACAAATAAAGTCAAACGCGATTAACAAAGTAGGCACATCGCTTAAGCTATCTTAGACGCACGAATCAATTATTGCAGTGACAGACAAGATGTCACACATGATAGATGACCCTTCGGAATATGTGTACACCTAACCCTGATGAACGACATGACAAAGGATTGGTGCCACATGAGATCTGTCGACAATGCATGGAGGAATGTAAGAGTATTTGAAGGATCTGAGGTTCTGCAGCACATCTATTCCTGAAGGGTTCGAAAGGCATTTATTCAAGCCTTATTGCCGATGACATCGTTGTGCCCTGTGATGAAATAAGACCTGAGGTCATCATTATGGGTGTTCGCGATGATAAGAGGTCTAAAAAGACATTCAGGTTCAGAGCGTTGGTTCGTGTTCAGCTTGTGCTCCATAGCGCTCAGGTCCGTAGAAGCAGTAAAAATGGTCAATCATATGATCAGTCAGAGTGCGACCAGAGAACGAGCACTAACCAATGGGTCATTTGATGACCTCATAGTAATAATCAACCACTTCCTCCCCGTTGACAGGATTCAAGAACAGCCACCCGTTCGATTAAGCCTTCAGATCCCGAAGCGAGCGATGCATGGAATTGTGTTCCGCGCCCGTGGCGTCGAACGTGAACTGATAAGAAAGAAGGAATCAATGACTGACGATGAACATAATACAACAACATACCTTGACTTCGTCGAGGGAAGCAGTGAAAAAGAAAACTACTTCTGCAAAACCACGATAAGGGAGCGGACGATAACAGATCCCTTCGGCTACCTTGTATCCCCGTTTGGTGATGGCGGGCGATTGCTGTCATATACCGAATGAGCGATATACTCTCGAGGCATCATCGGCAGTCGTGACTGGAAGAGCAATTTCAAGTTAGTCAGAATTACCAGTGGAGTAGACGGGGAACACCATTCTCCACCATAGTGACCTGGATGGTGCCTTTGCGGAGCCCGACGAACGCTACTTTTTTAGTCTTCGTAGCAGAAATTGCGCCATAGGCTACGAATGAAGCATAGGCTAAAATTCACTCACGTGTACCAGAGTTCGGATTTGCATCGATGATGACACCAGTGGCGAGTCGCGTTAGCTGGTATCCGTCCACCTTCTCTGCTTTCACCTTTTCATTGGAAGGTGTCCGTCTACACTATTCGTGTCAGACATACGTACGGTGTGTATCGAGTGGCTATTTCCGGAGAACCTGGGTCGCCAGAGGTTTCATCCTCCTCGTCCTCCTTTATCGGCATCTCTAAGTGACGAGACGGATAACCGACGTCTCTTTGTAGGTAGTACGCCATCATTACTTAAGATCTAGGGGAATGAGCTCAGTCAACGGAAGAAGAATGTCTGAAATATGTTATCAGCTATGGTGAATTGCACATGGACAACACATCTCACCATAGATGGAGAATGCATCGAGATGAGTGACACCGATAGCTTCACTTGTTGGCTCAAAGAAAAGATATTGTCGTCCCAGAAATCAAAGTCGAGTGGCCTGTCGACTTCCTGTAAGAGGAAAGGGTGTAACCCGACCGTTAATATCGACCACGATCGACACTGTGTTGTGGTGGTGATGTATCACATCTGAGTCACACCCTTCTCCCCGTCGTCGTGTCGCGTCGTCCTCCCGGTCTTGAGAGACCTTATTGTGCTGTCGTCGTCGTCGCGACGTAGCCACGAGGGAAAGGGTAAGTTGTGATGGACCTGGTGGCACGATGAAAGCGAGGTTAGGTGTAGAAGATGGTGTGTGCGTGGTGCGATGTGGCGATAAGCGGTTCGTGAGTGGCATGAAGGAGAGGGGATCATGTAGAGGAAGGAAACTACGAGAGCGATGGCCGATTGACGAAATGGGTGGCATGCGTCACATTGTATCCTTGTGCCGTCGTCGTCGTTATCGGGAAGGGAGAGTGTGGAGGGGCTCACTGCCAGGTATAGTAAGAGGGTGGGATGAGACGTAAGAGGTGGGGTGGGGTGGGGTGAGAGGCGAGATCTTGAGAGGTGAGAAGTGAAGCTTTAAGGTGGTGAAACGGCGAAATGGAGAAATGGGGGATGGGGGAGTCGAGAGCAGGGAGATGGCAGGGAGGGGGTGTTGGGGAGAGGGCGAGAGGGCGAGAGTGAGTGCCAGAGAGCGAGAGAAGAATGAGACCGCACCCACACGTTCCTGCAGAAGCCGTTCCCTGCGGCATAGTAAGGACAGTTCAGAATCCTTGAATAAATGTTGTCAATACTCTAGTGCACTATAGATATAGATGGACGTACCGCCGACGTGCAACGCAAACTCGCGTCCCTTGCGTGGTAAACAAGGTTCCTGCTGGTGAAACGTGGCGCTCACCAAGTACGACTGTACGAACATTGCGCCGGACTTGTATTGCAGATACAGCAAAGACGCTAGTATCGTAAATCAATAAATGGATTCAACTTGAAGTAAGCGAGCTCATAGGCGTACCCCATTTCGAGTGTTGTGGAAATCGAACATCCGGATAAGCGACTCCATGCCTAAGCCGCTCCGAGTCACACGCACTGATCAATCGGAGTTGACATGGACAAACTGTTTTGGCTAAGACATTTCGGATTCTTGATGATATATGTACGAATAAACGCGCTCAAACTACATATCGTTTGGCCAGAGACCTAGCGACTGCTAAACTACTCATCCAAGCTCAATGCTGACCTACGGGGACAATTTACATGTTATTCTCGTACATCACAAGTGACGACCAACTTGTCATAGTCTTGGTCTTGAATGCCACTCTCGGGAGTTACTAGACATACTCCGTGACGAGGGATCTTCGAGGACATCTTCTGAGGACCATTCTGACAGGATGAAACAAATTGTCGAGAGTAAGGACTTGTGCATCACAGAGGGGATTTCCCTGGCACCTATACGAGGCGAATAATAACGGACACCAAGATAACACATCAGATTAACATTGTCAGACCTTAATTGCATGCACCAAGCGACGGGCTATGCACGTATGTGCGTAGATTTGGATTGGTGGTGCCAAAATTCGGTCTGCATTGCGCCGCTCGGGAGCTGATGACGCGTGATAGTCGAAGTTAGAGTCACAGGAAGAGATATGTAGAGTTCACGAACTCACTAGACCAAGATAGAAGTCCAGGTGACTCAGACATAGTTGCTGCGATCTGGAATCTCAGAAACGATCGATGTGATCAGAGTTCAACGTTCAACGTTCAACACAGTGCTTGTGAGCCCGCGAGCGCCGGATCGCAACTGCTGAGCATCAACGCTCCAGTGGTTGACAGATGCTAGTGATGTGGTTTGATGGACGGGGTGAACAAGTACCCGCCCATGGTGTTGGTCAAGTTGAGAGTGTTGAAGTCAAGAAAAAGTGACAGATAAGGGGCTGCACACTAAAGGTAAACCGTAGAATGAGTCATACGCGGCAAGTAGAAATATCGGAGATAAGCCATGGTCGAGACATGATGAGGCAGAGGAGTCAAATCAATTGACCAGGTGATGACGCCTGCTAAGCAGCTGGCGTGTACACGGAATGCTAGTACTTCTCACAGCTTTTCTCCTCGCACAAAGCCACCCGGCCCCTGGTTGAACTGAGCAGTGAAACAGCAATGAAACGCAATCTCAACTTCGAGAACTTGACGGGAAGAGTCACCCAAAACATCACTGTTCCCAAGGTTCAACTTGCATGTGACCGTGTTTCAAGGGCAAACGATGCAGCCCTGGCCAACTTTGAGTGGCCATTTTTAAAGATAGAAGGGATGCGCAGAAAAACTTGGGTCTAGTGGATGAATTATGTAACTGCGTTAATTCGAGCCAGATTTGAAGCTAAGACATCCTGTAAGGATTCGCCGAGTCAGTATGTGCAGCTTATTGCGATCGCTTAGTAACTCGTGCTTTGGGATAAATTCACGTATCGTTGACCTGATCTTCTGAGAATCTAGGAGTGCGAAATGGCCAGGGATATTGACCCATAAGCTGATCCGCAGATCGTCATCCCTTTCTCGACCATGCTACCAGTAAACCACTGGCTAATTTCAAACGACTTGCAAAAATACATCATTCAATGGCCCCGTACGCGGCCGGGATACAAGCAAGTATGCCAACCTCATGTAAACTTAGAGGGGAGTTGTGTGGGTAGAATGATGTGGCTCCTTTTTTATAGTGATCTGGTGGTAAGGGAACCTGTCGTCAAAGGAAAAACGGGCTATAAGTATAGCAAATCTACATAAAATTTAAGGCAAGCATCAAGACACAAGTGGGTGTGCAGACTTGGTAATCCTGCCCACGTCAGTCGTCAGTCATTTTCTGCGATGCAACAATGAATAACCGGACTCGACATAACAAGTTAAAATGAACCTTCAGTGAGAGTCCATGCCTGGGTGTTGCTATCATTATCGAGATTCGAAAATGTTTTCATGACGACGAGCTGACAAATCAAATTGCGTGACTGGTGTTCAAATACGGCACTGCGAAGGCCTCATAGGGTCGGATCTGTCTGTCAGCACGAGCCCTGCTCAATGGCACACAGTGCCGCGGTTCTCACCAGGCTGGAACCGGAATCAGGCCCGTCCACGAAGAGTAAGCCACTAAGGTAGAAACCCTCTGAGAGGTATCGGAGACTCCAAGACAGGGTCCGGGCTTAGAGTAGGGTTAGAGCGAGAGAAAAAAAGGATCTACCTAGTCACTGAGGGAAATTAGAGAAGGGGCTGGAGAAGTCTCACCATCTTCGCAGGGGGCTGAAGGGCCAAGCGGTCGCTGCTGGAGGCAGGTTTGAGTGACAGTTTACAATCGCCGGAGTCGAAACCCAGTGAACGCTGAATGCAACCTGCCTCTTGCGAATACAACGGAGGCAAGCCATTATGTGCTTCCTGAGTTGCTAGCTCCAGTAATTTGGCTGTAAGACCTCGTGTAAGCTTTGGATATCGATGAGAAATGGAGTACTTTGTCGTTTGAAGTTTAACCGCAAGTGTTCCTACTTATCTCTGTTTGATTTGTTTTTCGACGAACTTGCCTCAGGTGTACTTGGCTCCAAATTCAAGGTCGACGTACGTCATTGTCCCATCCGCCCTCCACCAGAGTCTGCGTGGTTGCTGAATAACGAATACTCGTGATTTTGAGTTGCTTTCCGCTGAAATTCTGGGACCCATGGGTGAAAGAATCACTAATAATTAGGTAAGCACTCCAGTAAGAATCGGAAAGACGCTTCTTGGACTCTTAAACTCGAAGATGACAAACCCGGGGCCTGAAGCGCACCGGTACCGCTGTCCTCAGTGCGGGAAAGGATTTGACAGAGAAATTCAAGTCCGGAGGCACCTGAACCAACCTCAAACCAAGTGTCATAAACAGCCCACCGCTTTCGTAGACCCAGCAGACCTTCTCGAGCACTTCATTGTACCCGCTTTCGATGGCAGCATCCCTATCCAATACCAGCAAAGACCTCACACACCCTACAGGGACGAATCGATGTCCGACAAGAATTCGCAGGACAGCAGTATGGAAAACATGTCCGTTGCTGGAGAAGATCTTGAGTCGCCAGTCATCGACTACTTTCCAGGAGCAGCCAGAGTGGTAGATGAATGCGGCACCAAATTTATGGATGCCTTCGACCAAGATATGTTCTCAGAAATGCGGGACTCTGAGAATCTTTACTACCCGTTTGCTGACCGTTCTGAATGGGAGCTAGCAGAATTTCTGCTCACGTCCGAGCTCAGTATGGCCGCCATCGATCGTTTTTTGTCTTTAACATTAGTATGTTCCATTAAGTGGCTTGTTGGCTTGCATTCACATCATCTAGGTCAAGCGATTTCAACTCTCATTCCAGACTGCATCGAAGCTTCGTGGACTTGCAGAGATCCTGCCCAAAGTTCCTCCATGGAAGTGTCGTCATATTGACACTTCGCACGCCACGAAAGGGGTTGTGAGATTATTTTACAGGGACACTATAGAGTGTTTACAGATGCTACTTCGTAACCCTTTGTTTTCAGACGCGATTGATTTTACACCCTACCGGGTTTTCTCCACTGCTGCACGACTCGTAAGGGTTTATACGGAATGGATGTCCTGCAACGTTGCGTGGGAAATGCAGGTGAGCACCTCTACGAACAGAAGGAAGTGGGTAAAGTTAAACTTGTTCTGGATAGGAAACACTTCCGAAGGGCAAGGGAGGCACTGTCCTCGGTGTCATCTTGTCGTCGGACAAAACAAACGTAACGAATCAGTGTGGTGGAAAAGTCTCACATCCCCTCCTCATGTCGCTAGCGAATATTCACTCCGACGTTCGAAGTAAGGCTTCGTTGCACGCATTCATCCCAGTGGCATTTCTTCCCATCGCGGAGTTCATCCACAATGATCAGCGGATGAAGGGGGTTCTCTCGGATCGCCTGTACCATGAGGCGCTCGATATCGTAGTGGCCCCACTCAAGCAAGCAGCGTCGATCGGTGTTATGCTTTCAGATCCATTTGGAAATAACCGGTATTGTTACACTCCCCTGGCTGGTTGCATTGTCGACACACCTGAAGCCCGTGTAATCGCATGTGTCCGGGGCATGACTTCAGCAGTTACTCTTGCCGACTACACGCAGTTTGGAGATCCCTTCCGACACGATCTCCGAACTGGAGATGTCACTCTCGACCAGATTAACTCACTCGATGTTGATCCTGACAATCTTGCGGCTTTCTTCCGAGCATGCGAGGAATACCGCCTTAATGGGGTCGCACTGCCCTTCTGGAGAGATTGGCCGCTTTCCAATCCTGCCTACTTCCTTCCCCCTGAGGTTCTGCATGTCTTCCACAGGTTTTACTACGACCATGATGTGCAGTGGTGCATCCGTGTCGTTGGTCCTAAGGAAATTGACTTCCGTTTTTCCATCCTCCAGCCCATCACAGGTTATCGACACTTTACCTCTGGGATTACGAAGCTGAAGCAAGTCACGGGGAGAACTTTTCGTGACCTCCAACGCTACATGATCGCCATAATCGCGGAGGCTGCGCCATCGCGTGTCGTACGAGCAGTCCGTTCTCTCCTTGAGTTTCGGTACCTCTCCCAATCGCCAATCATCGACGACAATGACTGTCGCAAGATATCAACAGCACTTCAGGAATTTCATGACCACAAACAGGCTATCACAGCTGCCGGTGGCCGCCAAGGAGAGAAGGGTAACATTATCGAGCACTGGAACATTCCTAAGCTTGAAGTCCTACAGAATGTCGCCCCTGCAATTCCCCTCGTTGGGCCTCCCATTCATTGGACCGCGGATACAACAGAGCGCGCTCACATTGATGTCGTCAAGATTCCGGCGACCGCAACAAACAATATCGACTTCGAGTCACAGATCTGTCGATATCTCGATCGGCAAGAAAAATGCCATGCGTTCTCCCTTGCACTACATATCCGAGAGGGGAAACGCGACAGCAATCGGCCCGGACCGTCGGAAATGGCCCTAGATCCTGATGACGACGGCAACCGCTCAGAATCGGAAAATGGGGTAGTTTCGGGTGACGAAGATTTCGTGGCTAAAAGTAACACTCGATCGAATGGTAGCGGTCAGGTATTTGATGGATGGTTGCCTGGCATCCCCCCCCGTCCTGTTATTGATTACTTTACCCGCTCGGATGAACCCTCCAGAGCTTTCCCTCCCCGGACATTTGTGTCCGGGCCAGTAGCTTTCCACCTCGGATTCGATCCGGCCGTACGCAGTATGGAAATCGATACGGTTGCAGACAAGTATCACTTACTGGATCTTCGTGCTGCGCTGGTGCACTATGTTTACCGCAATCACAACAGCGGGCCACTTCAGATTGGAGGCAAGAGGCAGTATTCTGCTAATGAGCCTCTACCCTTCCAACGCTTGCAAATTTGGCATAAATTTCGCCTACAACAAAGAGCGTATCATGACCCGACTCGCATCCTTCCCGCCCAATCGTTGATTGCCTTACCTCCCTCTCCGGCGATTGGATGGCCAAAGGGAAGGTATGACACAGCATTCGTCAATATTGATGATGATGCAGTGTGGCCTTCTAGTGGCCTCAAAGGTACGTCGTAAGTCTATGTCTGCAAACTTATCCTATTGCTTATGGGACTGTAGGTCACGTTGCCAGTGTATGTGAGATACAATTGATATTCAGGCCCGTTCCTCCAAGAGGTCTGGAAGATACCTGGTGGAGCAGTCAGTTTCTGCTCTATGTTGCAAGATTTGACAATGTCCCGGTGCGCAACAAGGACTTTGATGAGGTAACTGGGATGCATATTCTAAGGCGGGCGCAGAGAGCTTCCGGGATGCCAGTTGGTGATGTCATTCCACTCTCGCAGGTACGAGCACTAGCTCCGGTCGTTCCAAGATTCGGCCCTAAGGCTAATCCGCGGCTCACTGCCAAGACTTCGTCACACTATTCCAATTTCTTCTATCTTAACCACTTTTTTGACAAGGAGTTATTCTTTGCATTACACTCTTGACTGGAATCCTCGCTTATAACTGTGTTTCCTTTCTATCGTGATCCTTTTCAACCCTTTTTTTACAAGTACATGTTCGCTTGTGAACGGTTCGTCACGCACAAACTTGGCTATATATATGGATTGATTTGTAATGCACCACCCATCTCTGGGGGGTTGTATTAGTGGACAATGCGTAATTCAAAGCCATGCCACCATATGCATCTGATATTTTCTC
>JBBPMZ010000187.1:0-20274 GCA_038090575.1 Tylopilus cf. pernanus | reverse complement strand
ATAGTCGGCTTGGCAGATACAATGAGCAATGTCTTCACGTTCGTTCACGACGCCGAGCCCTTGAAGAAGATCGAGTCAAACGTCAAGACCATGACGCTTCTTATCCAGCAAGTAACGGAGTGTGGATACTTCATTGCTGAGTATGGCAAGCAACAGAATTTTTGTCAGTCTTCGCTTATAGTGTGGGGGGATATTGAGCACTCATCTCTCTACATAGGGATTCGGGTGGCAAAGTACACTGTTTCCGATTTAGACGCAAGAATAAAGGCTTATGAGGACAAGTTCAACGAACTAAAGATTGCGCTTTTGGACGGTGTTACATTGGAAACGGGCCTCATTGTTGTTCGTATGATGAATGTCGTGGAGCAAACCGGTAGGGCCTGCGTTCATTATTTTCGTCGCCTGTTTACTGATAAACGATCCAGCTGAAGCCATCGACCTGAATGACATGCCGTATGGGGTCGGGGCTCGGTATGCGCGGGAGAAGGAGTGCCTCTCGGGAACTCGCGAGGCCTTGCTACAAGAGATCTGCGATATCCTCAATAATTGTGACGAAGATAGCCCGCAAGTGTGTCTACTCACTGGCGTAGCTGGGTCGGGGAAGTCTGCAGTGGCTCACTCCATCGCTCGGCTGTATGATGGACAAAAGAGGCTGGGCTCATCGTACTGTTTCTTCAAGACTGACCTTGCGAGACGAAACCCTCAGAACCTTTTTAGCACCATTGCGCGCGACCTGGCTGACCACGACGCTCAGTTCCGGTCCGCCCTTTGGGGTATCGTGAAAGATAGCCGGTCGCTCCGTACATCGACATCCCTATCGGAACAGATCGAGCAACTCATCATTCAACCTAGTAAAGGGCTTCATACCATCGGGCCCTTGGTGATCGTCATTGATGCCCTAGATGAGAGCGGGGATCAAAACGACCGCCATCAACTTCTAGCTACCCTATCAAGACACATCTCCGAATGTCATCTGCCGGCCAGTCTTCGCATCCTGATCACCGCTCGCCCAGAAGACGATATCCTGAGAGCGTTTCCACCAGGCCAGCATATTGCTCATAAATACATGGGAGATATCTCTGATGAGGTCGTCGATGGTGACATCGGGAAATTTATCCGCCACGCCGTTCATGAGCACCCCGAGCTCGCATCAATTAACGAGGAGTCATGTCGAGAACTCGTCCAACGCTCTCAACACCTATTTCAGTGGGCTGCGACGGCATGCAAATTCATCTGTGGGGCTGACGCGATCGGGCTGACACCATCGAAACGGCTGAAGATAGTTTTGCAAGACAACAGCCGTGCCACCAGGCGTCCACTCGATGAGCTGTACCAGAGCATACTGCGACAACTATTCACTGATGATGATGCGCAAGAATGCTTCCGGGAGGTTATGGCGATTGTGCTTGCCCTCAAGGAAGCTTTATCTCTCAGCTCCCTCGTCGCCGTCTTCAGCGGTAATGAGGACCTGGGCATGCAAGCTATCATCAAGCCAATGGGATCTGTATTGGATGGTGTGGTTGATGAAGATAAACCCATTCGACCGCTCCATACCTCATTTCGTGACTTCTTGCTCGACAAGGACCGCAGTTCCGTGTTCCATGTATCTATTCACCCTCAACATTCTCTCACTCTCGGACGAGCATTGCTCAACTGCATGCGCAAGATGCTCATGTTCAACATCTGCAACCTCAAGGATTCGCGGCTCTTAAATTCAGCTGTTCCTGACCTGCCGAGCCAGGTGATAAAAGTCATTCCCTCATGCCTCTCATACGCGTGTCGATACTGGATGAGCCATATTGGACACTCAGATTGTATGCCAGACCTCCTGGATGAAGTGACTCTTTTCTTCAAGACCTACTTCCCTTACTGGCTTGAAGCCATCAGTCTACTCTCTCTCTCCTCACCACTTTCCACTATCCTATCTGCTATAGAAATATGTACCACCTTGACAACCTGGGCCAAGGTGAGACAAATAGAAATGGTTTCAATTCTCAGTGTTAAGGCATATATATAGGACCAAGAGATAGCTGGACTTGCATCAGATGCATCACAATTTATTCAAGTGTTTGCTCCTGTGCTGCGAGAATCTACTCCCCACATATATTTATCAGCCATGCCACAAACACCTCTGAGGTCCCCACTTTGTGAACTCTGGAAACACCAATTATTGAAGCATGCTTCTCCTATCTCTGAATATCCACTGAGCTGGCCTGCTGAAGTACACATTCTATATGGGCACACTTCTTCAGTCCAGTCTGTTGCCTATTCCCCAGGTGGTAGACATATTGTCTCTGGCTCAAGGGACAACACCATTAGGGTGTGGGATGCAACCACTGGTGGGAGTGTGGCAGGTCCATTCCAGGGGCACACAGATTTAGTCCAGTCTGTTGCCTATTCCCCAGATGGCAAACATATTGTCTCTGGCTCAGAGGACAATACCATTAGGGTGTGGAATGCAACCACTGGTGAGAGTGTGGCAGGTCTATTTCAGGGGCACACAGATTCAGTCTGGTCTGTTGCCTATTCCCCAGATGGCAGACATATTGTCTCTGGCTCAGAGGACAAGACCATTAGGGTGTGGAATGCAACCACTGGTGAGAGTGTGGCAGGTCCATTCCAGGGGCACACAGATTCAGTCTGGTCTGTTGCCTATTCCCCAGATGGCAGACATATTGTCTCTGGCTCAAGGGACAAGACCATTAGGGTGTGGAATGCAACCACTAGTGAGAGTGTGGCAGGTCCATTCCAGGGGCACAGAGATTTAGTCCAGTCTGTTGCCTATTCCCCAGATGGCAGACATATTGTCTCTGGCTCTTTGGACAGCACCATTAGGGTGTGGAATGTAACCACTGGTGAGAGTGTGGCAGGTCCATTCCAGGGGTACATTTCTTCAGTCTGGTCTGTTGCCTATTCCCCAGATGGCAGACATATTGTCTCTGGCTCTTTTGACAGCACTGTTAGGGTGTGGAATGCAACTACTGGTGAGAGTGTGACAGGTCCATTCCAGGGGCACACTTCCTCAGTCCAGTCTGTTGCCTATTCCCCAGATGGCAGACATATTGTCTCTGGCTCTTTGGACAACACCATTAGGGTATGGAATGTAACCACTGGTGCCAGTGAGAGTGTGGCAGGTTCATTCCAGGGGCATGCTTTTTTAGTCCAGTCTGTTGCCTATTCCCCAGATGGCAGACATATTGTCTCTGGCTCTTTGGACAACACCATTAGGGTGTGGAATGCAACCACTGGTGAGAGTGTGGCAGGTCCATTCCAGGGGCACACTGCTTCAGTCTGGTCTGTTGCCTATTCCCCAGATGGCAAACATATTGTCTCTAGCTCCTGGGACAACACCACTAGGGTGTGGAATGCAACCACTGGTGAGAGTGTGGCAGGTCCATTCCAGGGGCACACAGATTTAGTCTGGTCTGTTACCTATTCCCCAGATGGTAGACATATTGTCTCTGGCTCTTTGGACAAGACCATTAGGGTATGGAATGCAACCACTGGTGAGAGTGTGGCAGGTCCATTCCAGGGGCACACTTCTTCAGTCCAGTCTGTTGCCTATTCCCCAGATGGCAGACATATTGTCTCTGGCTCAAGGGACAAGACCCTTAGGGTGTGGAATGCAACCACTGGTGAGAGTGTGGCAGGTCCACTCCAGGGGCACACAGATTCAGTCTGGTCTGTTGCCTATTCCCCAGATGGCAGACATATTGTCTCTGGCTCAGAGGACAAGACCATTAGGGTGTGGAATGTAACCACTGGTGAGAGTGTGGCAGGTCCATTCCAGGGGCACACAGATTCAGTCTGGTCTGTTGCCTATTCCCCAGATGGCAGACATATTGTCTCTGGCTCAAGGGACAACACTATTAGGGTGTGGAATGCAACCACTGGTGAGAGTGTGGCAGGTCCATTCCAGGGGCACACAGATTCAGTCCAGTCTGTTGCCTATTCCCCAGATGGCAGACATATTGTCTCTGGCTCAAGGGACAAGACCATTAGGGTGTGGAATGCAACCACTAGTGAGAGTGTGGCAGGCCCATGTCAGTCACAGCTACCACACACTGACACTCCTTCAATCTGGTCTATTGCATATCCCTCAGATAAATCCATTCTACAAGAACCTAATAAATATCAGGACTTATATATCACCATGAATGGTTCCATTCACTCATCTAGTCAATCTTGCTTTGGCTGGGTTGCTCCTTGGAATAGACAGGTTTCATGTCTACCAGTTCAATCTCTCATCATCTCCCCTAAAGCTACTTATCAACACCATGTTGATAGTTCTCTCTTTGGGGAGTCATGGACCTCTTGCTGGAAATCACTCTAGTTTTTCTACTATGATGCTCTCTCTTCAACTGGTTTTTCCAATATATTACATTGTGTGAGCCACTGTCAGTGACAATGTTGTGATCAGGACTAGCTAGCAATTTCATCAAAAGTCTGATTCAAAACAGAAATATTAATATTAGTGCTCAAGCCACTAATAGTCTAGCACAACTTCAATGAAGTGCCAAAATTGAAAATCTACCATCTATGCCATTTTCTGATAGCAAAGAACTCTGCTTCTACAATATGAGATTGAAATCATACACAGTCTTCAAGATCTAACTTGAACTAGGATTGATACTGTCAGTGGAAAACACAAGAAATCTCTACAATACTAGCAAGACATTTTTGGTAACATGGGTAGTAAGGTTACTACTGTTACTGTAAGGATCATGATCTCTGTTGTTGCAGTGCTTCATAATCAATGCTATTCAAGAAATCTGATTCTTCATTCTTCATTCTTGGTTACTCCACTGGCAGCTGAACAGCATTTCTCTTACCATCATAAAACCTACTTTAGTCATCATTCATGAGATGGGGTACTGCAGTCTGGGACAGCATGCTTATAGGAAAATCAGGTCTCCATTGGCATGACAATGCTGCATGCTCTAGACCAACTCAAGTGTGATCTTCAAGTTGAAGGTGATGGTGCCTCCCACTCCAAGTCCATTGCATGCCACCAACCTTGCTACCTCACAACTTGAATTTATCTGATGTCAGGCCTGACAAGCCATACTCCAAGCTCAACAAAGCTATTGACTTGTACTGAGAAGCTGGGGCTGTGTACAGAGGGACACCCAGATCAAGCCACACTGCTATTCCCACTGGCAGCCTGAGTGCAAGCTCTTTGTCCAACTTGCTAGAGTCCCATTAGTATGTATGCCAATGGACTGGTGTACAACAACTCTATTGCTAGGGGTATTGAGCATCTTTTGGAAGAGCTCCACCACCACAACAGTTAGCACAACTGTCAAGCCACCAACACAACCTGAGTACTAGCCACATGTCAGTTTCAACCATTTAATTAGCTTTGCTGAGAACACAGATGACATGGATGGTTCACTCAGGATATTCAAGTTACTAGAATGTGGGGCCTACACACCCCCATACAGTTATTTCAACTAGCCTCATCTATCTCACAAGCTGGGTATTGCACACTGGCATCCAACATGATCCAAGTCACTATCAGGGAAGGCTAGCAATTCAGACAAGTCACTGATTCCATTGAATATGGAGATATTGCAAGTTACCATGCCTGATTATGACTGCTACTGTATGGACAACTCACTTCTGATTTGCAACCTCAAGGTGCAAAGGGAGCTTGCAGATCTCAAGTTAACATGTCCATCAGTCTTGCCCAGGTGCAAGTTGGAGAAAAGGGTCACCACAAAGTTTGGTGATGCAGTTCATGCACAAGGTGCTGAAATGCTTTCAGGCCAGGTGTAGGCACAGATTAAGTTGATGTTATTG
This sequence comes from Tylopilus cf. pernanus, assembly GCA_038090575.1. NCBI lineage: Eukaryota > Fungi > Basidiomycota > Agaricomycetes > Boletales > Boletaceae > Tylopilus > Tylopilus cf. pernanus. The sequence goes on along the minus strand of JBBPMZ010000187.1, from coordinate 14,472 downwards.
AATAATAAGTACTCAGTGGTTGGGAAACTAGCTGAGCTTACCTATTGAATAATAAGTACTGTATGTAGTCAGTACTCTAGGTAGCTCTAGCTAATAGTAAGTAACTCACCTCAGTGGTTGGGAAACCAGCTGAGGTACTGTACCGATGATTATGTAATCGGGTGGCTGTACTACCATACCATATCTGAATAAATCCAATGGTCAGAGCTGCAACAGGGGTATGCTGACAGAGTGCAAACTGGAAGGAGAACTCAAGGTACTACCAAACTCCATAGGAGCAAGATGTGCAAAGCACTTGAAGAACTTGGATTGCAATGGCCCTACAAAACCACAACACTGCAAATATGATGCAAGTCTTGGAGGGGTACATGCCATATTCTTATGGTGTACTTGCAACTCGGATGAGATGCTCAGTAGAGGGATAGGACTGAGTGAGTGGCCAGCTTGCCCCCACCATGTTCAGGGAAACTGGATCATCATTGACATCTTTCACTCTCGGCTATTCATGTTACTTGTACCATGATATGGGAAAGGTGTCTATAATTTCCATGAATGTCAATACCTCGTAATCTTTTTTGTCGATAGATGGTGCACCTTTTCCAGACGATAGTATCGGAAACCATGTGAGCGTTCTACCCATATCAGCAAAGCGAAACATTGTCACCCAGCGAGCAAAGACTGGAGGAGAACCTTTGCTTTGACCGTCATTTTCACTGCTATGGTATTCTTCTGCTCTGGATCTGGTGACGTCACGACGACTTCCTTCAACATCCCCAGACGAGTCGTGCACAGAACCTTCTGGCCTTTCATTCCACGCACCCCTGGCCGTCCCTGACCATAAACACCCTCCATCGTTGTCCCATCAAAGGTCTGAGCGAGATGAACAGGAACAATCTTGAAATCGGCCACCACCACATCTACGATGCATTGTCTGAGCTGCTCCGCGCCAGAGATGATCCCCACTATCTTTTGCCGGAACATAGTCAAGATCTTTGATTGCGCGGAGGGGGCAGAGGCAGCGCAACTAGCTGCAACAACAATGTCTGAAACCCCTTGTATGATAGCCGCAACGAGGTCATCGCTGGTGGCGATCCCAGGGATATGAGTACATGTGAGCGATCGCCAATGCCCACTGAACATCTGCGATTCTACGATCCATTAGGAGGAAGGACAACTTGCACCTTATGATAAAATCTACCTGATTCCTGTACTTGTTTGTATATCCCAGTGATAATATCGTTCCATTTCTTGTCTGTTGTCCACGAGGAGATGATCTGGTATAAACGATGGTTTAAGTAGGCACGAAGTGCGATGGGAAGGTACAAAGATGCGTTCCTCCGTGGCATTGTCTGTATGCGGTTCAACAGGGCTTGAACGATCGACTCCGAGGCTCGTCGCACCGCTAATGAGCGAACCTCCGGATTAACAGACTGAAAGTCACGAACAAAGCACTTGGACATGAACATGGCACCCCGCAAAACCTCCACATTAAGTCGTTCAAGGTGGTAAACGATCGCATCTTTTGCATCCACATCCGAGTCAGCGATGACGTGCGCTGCTTCAGGTAATTGTGGCCGATTATCCGCAACGGTAGACCTGAGTTCTCTCATATGTGCATCATAACGTTGATGGGACTCGAGTGTCTGAGATTTCAAGACTCTGAGATCCTTACGCGTAGCGATCAGCTCTTGTGGCACATGACGAAGCTCGTAGAGTTCGTCGCGCACAGCACCAAGTATGCCCTTTTTAGTTGCAACGGAACGTTTCAAGCGGGCAATTTCAGAGAGAAGGTCCAAGCGCGCCTGCAGGTCTTCAAGTTCACGTTGGAGGTTCCGGGCAGTCTTTGAAACATGATCAGCTGCGGTCGTCTTGATACTCACGTAAAGAAGACACGCTTACATTGTCACAATAGTGGGAGGGGAGAATGTCACGAAGACTCTGTACGTAGATGGTCCTACCTGCACTCGTCACGATATCGTGGTCAGGGGAGATGGCCATGGATACAACACTCCCATTATGCTCGATGGGAGACCCGATCTGCCTGAGTGTTATGGTGTCCCAGAATGAGACAGTTAGGCCGACGGAGACTGCCCCATGTCGACAGTGAGGTTCCGGCAGAAGCATCAAGATGGTGGATATTGCCGTCGCTTGATAAAGCAAAGAGTCGTTTGCTGTCGTGACTCCATGCTACAGATTGGTTATGACGTGAAGCAACACCGACGTTGAAGTCGACGACGAGACGGCCACTTTCACTGTCGTAGATCTGCAGAGACTTGCACGTGGCAATTGCAATGAAAAGTCCGTGAGGTGAGAACTTTGCTGCCGCCACGGAGTTCGCGTATTCCAGTCGCGCGTTCCCAAATGGTGGCAGTGCCATCGCCTCCCCCCACGACTTTAGTCCCATCGCGCGACACGTCAACAGCATTCACTGTCCACATGGCTCCCTCCAGGCCAGCCACCATTTCCCGGCTCCGTGCATCCCACACCTTCACACGTCCAGAATTCGCCCTACTCACAACCCACCTCCCGTCTTGTGATACAGCGATGTTGTAGACCCATCCCTCCACGTCTATTGGCTTCCCTATCTCTTCCCCATCCCCCACCCGCCAGAACTGGATCCTTCCCTGGTATCCACCGCCTACAATATCCCCGTCAGCGAGGAAAGTAGCCACCCGGATCACATCTCCGCCATGGATTTTCAGCAATTTCTTCTTCCTCTCCCGATTGGCACAAGAAGGTCTGTTTGAATGGATTCTCATCACCATTGGTTGTTCAGCTCGCTTGCTTACTTTTGTGCAATCCTATCAGACACGGAATTATTCTCACTCGGACCTTCAAGTCAAATTCCGGTCAGTATAACCGTTCCGACTTCTTAGTTCATTCACTAACCATTAATCAGACCTGAGCGTAACATGGAGATCATTTTCGGGCTGGGGTATCAGTGAGTTTCCCTGACTTTGCTTTGACGATCGCTCCGTCCGGATTTAGTGCTGCAGTAACAAGGCTGCGCGGCTGTTCGAATCTTTCATCTCTCCCGACATACACGTGTCGCCTTACTGTCACCGGGCCGCAACCTCCGACCTCTGCGCAGCCGTTCTGATAGAGGTCGTCGTGGTGAGTTCATGTCCTCAAGCTGTCTGGAACACAGGGAGCACTAAGCTAGACGAACATACCTACTGGATTAGTCCTGACAACAAGGACACTTGTTACGCAACGTCGTTGCCTTATATCTCAAAGGTTTGCCGGTTCTCCCGTGCGTTCTGTGGCACTTGCCAGTGACGTCCCCTCTTATGGTATCGGGGGGAAGATCGCCTAGAAATCGAGGTCATTGGAAGTACCAAAGAACTCATGCCCTTCCAGCCTCTGGTCGAATGATTCCGAGTCGCACATTTAAACGTATAGATTTCCAGGCTGTGGGTGCATCTTCGTTGTAAGTGGTATCCAGCTGAGGAGCAAGTTAAGATGAAACATGCGAGTCTCGCGCCTCCCGCTTGCCCGTGCTTGTCCCAAGGCTCGGGCGCTGTCCTACGTCGTCGTTCTAAATATACAGCTGCAAGTGCTCCTCTAAACTTAGATGGGGCCCTCCACCCTCAAAATGCCGCGAGGAAGGAGCGTGAGCTTTCACACACTTCTTTCGGTTGTTGACCATCCTGTCCCGAACGAGTAAGCGAAAGAGGCATGGCTCCCCTTGCGAGCCTGTGCTGGACATACCTAGCACACCTCATCACCTATGAGGTGGAGTGATGGGAGCTCCCCTTGCCTGCCTGTCTCACGAATTAGAGTTTCAAATACACTAGTAGACTAATGATGTCTGAGTTAAAGGTACTTAATTCAATTGGTTGTATCAATTTGGCTTGTAAGATATCGCTATTATCACTACTCATTCACATTTGACAACATAGACGGTGTGAAAGTTTACCAGAAAACTCGGACTCGAGAATCTACACGTGGGAATGAGAGAACCGCGATGGGTGCGGCAGCGCCGAGCTTTCCCTCGTTCGTCCCATCGCTCGGCTATACATAATTATTCAACTTGGTAGGCCCCGACCTCTCCGTCTATCATATATCAGGTCCCAGAAGTGCATCATATGAACAGCTCCGCTTTTCAAACGACACTCACCGGCAGTACTACGAAATCGAATGGTTGATCAAACTCGACGTGACATGATCGCTCAAAGCAAGTTTCTCTATTAATATGCTTCGCTTCTTTACACTAACTTAGCCATTTCCCTGAAAAAGAGTTCGTCATCAGTCTATTTTTGCCAGGTCGATAATTCAAATTGGCTCTATGGTGCTAAGAAAGTAAGCTCGGTGCGATCAGACTCGAACGATGTGAACAACAAGTTTTATTTTTGGAACCTCTCGAGCTCTGTGCCAGACGGTGTTGCAGTCCACGACAGATATTTAACTCAAAACCCAGCCCACGTTGCTGAAGTGGTTCTGGAGAGAATGGTCCTCACCACGGTGCCTACATTCAAGGAACCCAGATCACCAATTCATCTTTTTCTTTAAAGTTTCACTCTTTTAGAGGATAGGACCCGAGCTAGCCTAGGCATGATTGCCACTAGATCTATAAAGGGTGACGGACGTAAATGAATTCATCCTGCCTAATAACCCCTTCCATGACTTCCTACTTGATCGGAAGTTGGTGGGGCTGCTTCCGTGTCCCTTCACCACTTCAGAGGAGACTAACCACCAGCAGTTGTGATTAGACCTGCAATCGCAACTGACCCTACGACAGCCCGGGTAATGGAATACCGTGGATACCGCGGATTGGTGTTTTAAGTGTCGTCCCCGTTGGCAAGTTCCACATCAACTCTCCGCTTGTTCGCTCTGCCCGTTCACTAATTCCAAGTTTATCTAGGCCACACAATAAATTTAGACTGGTTTGATTGATTCGCCCACATTTGACCAGCATAAATAACTCGGTCCCGTTCCACTTCTTCGGTGTTTGCTCCAACATTGCTACACCACAGTGCCCCCATCCACTATCCAATATGCGAAAAATCGGGTTTTTATAGACCTCCATCCGATTTGGTCTCGCAAAAAATACCATGAAGCAAGGTCAGGACACATGGTATGAGAACTTGTACTGTATATACCTTGACGACTTTCGAGTTTGGGTCACTTTATTCTTAAACCAGCTTCGTCTCGTCAATGTACAAGCGGTCCTGGCTGGTACCGCTGTAGCAAACGTGCCTTAGAGCATGGGTTGGCGGGTACCTGTTCATCACCTCCGGTATCAGCATTTCCCATCATGCAATCTTGGGCATATAAAACCGGTCGGGCTGCTCACTTTCAATCTCATTGTCGGCCTTCCACAGGTTCTCAAGCGCGCCGCTTCACCATACACCATGTCGGTTGAGAAAGATGCCAGCTTCTCCAGAGAGAACCATAGCAATGGTTCTCGAGATATTTCTGTCAACGAAACCTTCGAACCCAATGTCAGAGAAACGACTCACGAACTCGATGAAAAAAAAGAGTCCATCAGCATTTCATATACCATCCTTGCCGCTGGGTTCGGTTTGGTTAGTGATGGATGTGGGTATGCTTCACGCTACTGTATTAGCCTACTGAATACTTGTGTTCCAGACCAAGAAAGCTTAATGACCATGGCGAACGTATGTCGGCCTAGGTTCATTCGCCGCCACCATTGATCATTCCCCTCAGGTCATCTTCGCAATACTCTATCCTACAGAATATACATCAGCCGTCTCTACGCAAGTGTCAACCGCTCTCCTTGTCGGTCAGTACGCGTGAACTAAGTACCATCATTAGAACGAAACTGACCGGGATCTTATCTCAGGCGCTGTTATTGGACAAATCTCAGTTGGCTTAATTTGCGACCGAATTGGCCGGAAGGCTGCCCTTGTAATCACCACCCTACTCATTGTTCTCGGTGCCACTCTCTCAACCGCTGCTCACGGTGTGAACGGAAGCCCGGCTGGTATGTTTTGGTTCCTGACGATTGCCCGAGGCATCGTTGGAGTTGTAAGCCACTTGCGCTTGAGTGCTTGTCTCTCATTGACTATGATGCAGGGTGTCGGTGGAGAATACCCCGCCTCAACGACTAGTGCGAGCGAAGCAGCAAATGAAACATCAATCGAAGCTCGTGGACCAGGTTCTTTTGTTTTCTCTACTTCCTCGTCCTTATCTTATCTTATCTCGTTCACAGTTGTGATCATGGTTACGAATTTTGTTCTTGCGGTAAATTACTGTTTTTTTTTCGGACTTTCCCAACTTATTCATCAACATTCCCCCGAATCAGTTCGGTGGACCGGTGGCCCTTTCCGTGTTCTTGATCATACTCTGCGCTGCTGGTGAAGAGCATCTCCAGGCCGTCTGGCGCTTTTCGTTCGGATTCGGTATCCTGTTGCCGTTGACCGTGCTCTATTTCCGCATGCGAATGCTGAGCTCCAAACTGTATCGGAAGAGCGCCATAAAACGTAATGATTTGTTTGAGAATGTAGAGGATACACTGCTAAGCGCTAAACGTTATTCTAGGCCGCGTCCCCTACTGGCTCGTACTGAAGCGTTATTGGCGTCCGCTCATTGGTACCTGTGGCACATGGTGCGGATTCGCGTCTGGATGCCCATACAATGTTTAACTTATCTGACCTTTTAACAGGTTCCTTTATGATTTTGTAAGCGCCGCTCAAGCTCCTGGAACAGATCGATGTGTTCAATGTGTTAACGAATCTTAGGTCACGTTCCCAAATTATATATTTTCCGGTGCAATTATCGCCAGTGTAGTCCCTGGCGGCAGTCTCTTGAAGACCGCCGAATGGCAACTTTTGCTTCAAACGATCCCCTTGATTGGCGTCTTGATCGGTGCATGGCTCTGTAACCGGATAGGGAGAAAATATTCGGTCGGTGTTGGAACTGATGCCACCATTCTGTATAACAACCTAACTGTCTTTCTAGATGATGTTGGGATTCGCTGGCTACATAGCGGTTGTAAGTATATTCCTCCCTCCACGTGCCCGGGCTACATGTTCATGAACGAACCACCTTTCAGGGTCTCGCCATCGGCCTTGCTTATGATAAGATTACTGGGATTGTGCCTCTCTTCGTTGTTATGTGAGTAACAAAATCAATCCGGTTCGAATGATATCTAAACTGACTCATGTCTAGGTATGCGTTGCTGGCAACAGTCGGTAACTTGGTACGTGGTGATTCTCGAATTTATGTCGTGTGCTGACTCGAGAGCAGGGTCCGGGTGACATGACGATCGTAACGAGCTCCGAGTACGTGTGTTCTTCTGTTCTAAATTGCTTCAAACTCAAGTAATCCTTGCACAGGTCGTATGCTACCCCCGTACGGTAAGCTATCAGACTTGATTGCTGAAGATACATGTCCAACGAAACAATCGTCAGTGGGACTTGCTACGGTCTGTCTGCAGCCTTTGGGAAGACCGGCGGTGCAATCGGCACTCAGGTGTTCACCCCAATCCAGATGCATTTCGGAAAACCGTACGGATTTCGTTTATGCCGTCTGCGCGAACCCTTGGCTGATTATATTTGGCGCAGCTGGACGTTCATTGTCGCCGCCATCTGCGGTGCTATTGGGGTCGTGCTGACATACTTTTTCGTGCCTGATATGACTGGTATCAATCTTGCGGACGAAGATGCTAAATTTATGAGATACCTTCGGGAGAATGGGTGGGAAGGGGAAGTTGGAGAGGAGGACGACAAGGGATTGATCACTAGCTCGAGTGCGAGTATGGAGGCGGTGTCGGAAGAAAAGGCTTAGTAGAGTTGGAAGGACCAGAATAATAATCTCAACGCAGAGCTGCGGGCGCGGTGCTAGTCATGTGCTAATTTTACCGTCCTATCGACGCCGAGAACTCAGACTGAGATGCAGGCCGTAATAAATTGTGTGGGTTGTGTCTGCCAACAATATCAGAAGTGGTAGTTGCGGATTCCGGAGCATGGAAAAGGAGATCCGGCAACTCTGTACCCAAACTTGACATGAACGCCACTTTGCATTTCCAACGACCGTGTTGGGCGTCCCCAATAGAGTTTAATCAAAGACCCTGCATGTTCGTAGAGCTGGCCATTACAACGGCTTTCAAATCTATGCACTCACAGTCCAGTTTTGTGGAAGATCAAGTAGGTTCATTTCGGCTATCAGGGTCCTTGCAAGCTCATATCTGATGGTACCTCCCGTTGGTGCGCGGCGGGAAAAATATACTCAGAGTCCACAGGTTTAAAAAGCGAGCACAACCCACTGTGAGATGACGCCCGACGGCCTTCCATACCCTCTTGACCCCACCATACTGCCAGTACTCCAGTCATGGATACATGCGCTATGATCTGCAAACGCATGTACCACAACACGTTGCTAGCCATCTCGGAGGTGCTTGATGCTGGATTATCCAAACTCACCCTGTACGAGATGATACGCACCTCGAACGATTTCGAGGACGTCAAGTTAGTTCTGAGTGAGCAAACAAATTGGTCGATCGATCTAGTAAGCTACATCACACCTACCATCGCCCTCTTGTTGATACTTGCCAGTTCAGAAGTTGTTTCACGTGAGACTCAATGGATTCAGCAATGCCTATTCCAACATTAAGGGTGATGTTACAGAATCCGTCTCTACAATGGCGGATATCTTTTTACATTATTCTCCCTTATGTTCTTAATCGTCGCTGAGAGCATATACATGCATTATGGTCGACTCTCAGCTGCGCAGTTGAAGGTACATTTGTTATTTTGATCTTCCTCAGTACCCTCACGTGACTCCCTCAGGCACGAGTTGATGAGATGGGACACGTCGTTTGCCGTTCTATTAGCTGTGCTGGATCTCGGGGCCATCCTCGTGCGTGTCACTGGGGTCTTTGCTTTATTTGATACGCCCTCGCTTGTCGCGTGCCTCGCTTTCATTGGCTTTCTACTGACCGTCGCGCGTTTTTTCCGAGTGGTGTCCCTCGCCTTTACCATCCATTACCATTGGGCCGTAGTACGGGGGGGCAGAGAGCTGTTTTTCTTTTCTTTGTCTTCTTCCTTGCCAAAAGTTGTCATTATCCTTGGCCCATAGTGTTGCTCTATTTCCCCGCCATCTATCCTAGTGAACAGATTGAAGCATGTATCGGAGGAAAGTTTATCTGTAGAGCCTAAATTCCTTCAGCGAGCGATGGCTACGGATCGAAAACAGGAAAGCCGGATACAAAATCCAACCAACGCTCAAGTGTCCTCGGTTCTGTGCAAGTCAAAGCTCAGGCTCTCCGTCACCGCCTAGCTGGGCTAGGACGTCCTTGCCGCAGTCGTCTTTCTACTTCCATATGAGGAAAGTATATAACCTGATTCCTGAGGTCCCGCGGGTTTTCTCAAGTTGCCGTCTGCGGACGGGCACTGACATACTAGTGTACATGCCCCACGTGTTGACCACTTCAAGTTGGTCTGGGACATCCCTTCAGGATCATCACCGACACGTGCTACTCGAAGATTTCCTGGAGGTACGCTGTTTAAACGTGACAAAACCCACAAAAGTGATTTGGGCGGATAAAGTTGAATAGAACTGTGGGCGAACAGCTACTTCTCAAACTGCACCTGAGCCTGAGATAGCCCAGGCAGTGTACTCAGGAGATGATAGCCCCTTTAGTAGAATTTCCTGTGTTTCCAAATAGAAGTAGACGGATAGATCTAGATTGAATGACATGATGTACTACGGGTAGCATCATTTTGACATCAAATTGCAATTGATTAGATTCTATGTCTTGCTAGTTCAACAGTTTGTCCACTTTCATCGGCGCCGATGTCGAAGTGTCCACACTTTGAATTTACCATTTCTGTTGGTACCACCTGTATCGCACAGGAAGCCATATGAGATGACTTGCGGACTCCTTCCGACTCGCGACCGCCTGATTTGTGGCCGGACGAGGGAATCAAGGAGCCACGGATGCAGTATAACGCAGGAAGTACGCGTGCGTGGCCAGTTCGATCGAAGATGAAAGAAAACAGCACACTTACAGACCTACGTAGAACTAAACTTGTCAGTCGCTACATAATGCATATCGCTCGTCCAGAAAAGAGAAGAAAAGAAAAAAAACTTGAAGTCACGCCCCGAGGACGGAAGGAGGTGGAGAATGTGACACGACGTGGGGACAACGACGACAACGATGCGACATCATCGGGCAAGATGAGGTAAACTGGTCAGGGGAGGGAGAGGAAGGCGGCGAGCTGCCGCGACGACGACGATGTGACAACCGTACTACTGCGATTATCGTGTCGTCGTCGTCGACCAAAGTCAGGCAAAATGGTGAGGCGAGGGCGAACGCTACACGATGGGGTGAAATGGGTGAAAGGAGGCGGTACGGTGGCGGCGGCAATGATGGCGACGAAGGCGAGGCGCGAGTGGGCATGAGGCAGGAGGGGCGGGTGAAGTGTCCGTATGCTGGGATGGTGAGGACCCTGATGAGGGCGCGCAACATCATATAACAAGCGTGGGCAGCGACAAAGTGCTATCAAGAGTGTGAGTGTGAGTGTCCGTGCATGTCGGACATGACAGAGATCGGGTAAATGTAGGTGGATAAGGTGGACGCATGCATTGAGAGGCAATGGGACTCACTGGCGAATGGCAGGAACTTGAAGGTGTTCCATCGTCGAAGTCCAAGTTAACGGCATTGGAGATTCGACATCGAGGCATACACCCAGGTTGAAAGCACCTTCTGCCAATATCGTTTGTGATCCAAAACGCTGATCTCACACCTCCGTTCACGCAACGATGCTAGATTCAAGTTATCGCTTGAGTTCCTCCCCCCAATTCTGTCTTGCAGACCAGGAGGGATCAGTAAGTGATTGCCTTCTGGAGAGGGGCGAGGTGGGAACTCGTAGGTGCGAGAGGTAGGATACCGACCGACATGCGAGACTGATCAGCCACTGCGCCAGGACCCCTGGCACCGCTCAGCGGCTCCAAGTCCTACTAGTAGCCGAGTACACTGCCTGTGCTTGCGGCTCTGTGGGACAGAAGAAAACGTGCGTCAGATATATAAATAGGTTCCCCGAACCTTGGTAGCTGATGCCATGCAGTTCGGCGATATGCTGTATAGCAAATTACTCGTTTGATATCGATACGGTACAACCTGGTGATTGAACTTTGAGAATCGGCGAAAACGATTAAGTGACTTAGAGGACGTAATAGTGCTAAAGGTCCCCAAGAACTCTAGTGCCCACGAATGCACCCCGCGATTTGAAGGGTCGATTTTTAAGAGGATGACGCGTGGGAAGTATCCATGTTCACGCACACGTTTTCATCCTATGACCCTATCAGTGACAATGTTGCTGTGTCCAATCACGAACACGTGTCGTCAAAAAGCCCCGCAAGTAAGTGGTTGGCCCACCAGCCGGACCTGATCGATGATCCTCGGCAGGTTCTGCCCCCAATGAAGTTTCATCCTGGCGGAGCTCTGTAACTAAATGAAACGGACCAGTGAGTGACTGGATCTAATGACCCTAGCGAATCTAATAAGACCTACAATGCCGATAAAGCGCGCTCCGAGTAACGACTTGCTTAGTTTACTTCGAGAGACTCGAAATGCTAGTCAGGAACTAAGATCAATGGGTGCCACTGGCCAGTGGGTTGCACTCTGTACATTGAAGAAGTAAATTTGAATGTCTGAGTAAGATCCGTCCTGCTTCGATCTCGAGATCATTCTAAGCTTCAGCGGGGAGCTTAGCTATTGAACGAACGTGCCAAATTCGTCCTTACAACCAGGCGCCCGTGCGTGTGCAGCTTTTCTATTAGAGAGGAATTCATGGTTGACAGAAGAACCAGTGCATGGGAAAACTTAGCTGCATTACCGCTTCGAGAATTCGGGGCCGACTCATGCTCCACTCCGGACTTTGTCTACCTTAATTAACTATGGATAAAAAAATTCGTAGGCAGCCGTTGGTCAGAGTTACTGTCCGAGATCCTGATCCACTGGCATGACATATGCATGGAAACCGACGGCATATCTTCTCTCAGTTTGTTGACACTTGTAGGAAGCGTCTGTTCCAGGCTTTTTCGTTTTAGTAACGTCTAGTGTCCGGGGGTGTGGTTCACAGATGGTCCTGAATTCGGCCTCGATCTCAGATGTCAGCAATGTAACAGCAACCCCCGATGTAACTTGAATCTCCGTCCTGCAGTCGAACACAATTTAGACTATAAAGAGTCACCAGCACGGGCCTGATGATTGGCAAACTGGCGGGACCTTCAAAATCCATTTGTTCCTTACAAGTCCCTACCAACACTATCCTGGTCATCCATGGATGCATGCACTTTCGTCTGTAAACGCATGTACCGCAAGACATTGCTAGCCATCTCGGAATCGCTCGAGGTCGGACTATGCAAGCTCACCCTGTACGAGATGATACGCACGTCGAACGACTTCGAGGACGTCAAGGTAGCTCTGAATGAGCAGACAAATTGGTCAATTGAGCTGGTAAGCTACATTCCGCCTCTACACAGACCACACGGGCATCATCACTCCCTTGTTTATATTGCTCCCCAGTTTAGGAGTTGCTTCACGTGAGGTTACTATGCATCCAGCGAGTTACTTTAACACTCAAGGATATTACAGAATTCATCTCGAAAGTGGTGGATATCTTTTTACATTGTTCTCCCTCACGTTCTTAACCGCGGCTGAGAGCATGTACATGCATTATGGTCGGCTCTCAGCTGTGGAGTTGAAGGCAAGTACTTCATGTTACTATCTTCCCTGGTCTTCTCATGCACCCATATAATCTCCCTAGGCACGAGTGGATGAGATGGGACACATGCCGTTCGCCGTTCTCTTAGCTATGCTAGACCTTGGGGTCATCATCGTCCGCGTCGCCGGGGTCTTCGCGTTATCTAATATGCCTGCACTTGCCATATGCCTTGGGTTCATTGGTTTTCTACCAACAATTACGCGCTTGTTCCGGGCCACGCTCTCCCTTGCTGGGTGGAGGGGCCGCATGGCTCAGGTTCATGCATAGATCAATCCATTACCTTGAGTCTCGGAGGGAGACAGAACTTTCTTCCCTTTGTCATCATCCTTGGTTCATAGTCCCTATTCCTCGATCAATCTATGCTGCTAGGCAGGTTGAAGTATGTACTCAGAGCGTTGGGGAAAGGAGTTTATGTATTTGTAGAATTCGAATTAGTATTTCGGCAATCGAATGGTTAGGGTTTGAAAACTCAGCCAAGCTACTAAGTACAGAGCATGGCGGAGTCCGCTTTGACCTGGCGCACAGAACCTCGGAAGAGTTTGAGCGTCTGTCGACTCGGAAAATTGAATGGGCAAGCACAGTTATCCTCATTGATAGACTGCGTCAGCCTCCTGACTCTCTGCACAGCGAACCCCAGCGCTTACGGCGTCGGACAGCCCAGAGGCTGTGCCGGTACCAGTTTCCTCCCGACCCCAGACTGCTCTCGATCGTCGAGTGGACAGAAACACGATGTCAATGAGTAGGTTCGGTGAAGCAGGTAATATACAGGATTCTGTATCACTTCAGCGACCAATGCTAGGGTTTGAAAATAAGGGGAAGTCGAGTATAAACAGCACGGGGCCGGGCCCCCAAGCTTGAACTTAAAAGGAGTAAAGAGACTTGGGTGTTTGTTCGTGGTCAAGTGGAATTGAGGAGGCAGGACGCGACCCCCAAGTTGAATTCAGCGGCTACTTTCCTCTCTCCATAAGAGGAAACCCTGATAGTTGGATGAGGGATGTAACTCGACAACGAGCCCTGTCCCAGGGTGAAGGCGAACAACATGCACACTCGTACTCCGACACATGCCCGCGTGCTTCTGAATCATCATCCCTTTCTTTCCGTGTTTGGAGAATCCAAACAAACTGCTGTGCACAAGGTGGTCCATTTCACTGTGGACTACAGCAGCGTTCACTGGCGAGATCGATTAGGGTCGCCGAGCGGTCAAGTTTATTGCTCTATAAGGGAATTTCATACCCAGTCATCATCCTCGACGGTACATTTTCGGATACCAGGCCACAGCGCGACCTCAACGATCAAAGTAGCGGTACAGAACGGACATGTCGCAAATTCCTGTATTAGGTACGTACCGCATGACCATCATCATCCTAGACTGCCATATGGGTCCAAGTGTGTCATCAGTCATGGGGAATAACTCTAGCGGCACATAACGCTGTGTAACAAGAGATTATAGAATGTCAACTCTCCCCGGGCCTCCACTTTATAAACACTCACCACCGCCGTCATGGCACCTCACCAGACCATCCCTACACCCCTCGCCGAACATGCAAGCACTCGTCTCAAAGACATTTAACGCTGCGACTCAAAACATACTTGGACTTACACTATACCAAACCATGCGGTCATCGACTGACTTTGAAGATGTCAGAGCGACACTGAATGACCGGACGACCTGGTCAATAGAACTAGTGAGCGTCGTTCGTGTGACTCTCACTCCATCATATCTGATCGTTCCGGGCTCTAGTTTCGCAACTGTTTCACGTACGGAACTATGTCCACT
>JBBPMZ010000186.1:2663-20344 GCA_038090575.1 Tylopilus cf. pernanus | reverse complement strand
CGGGATGGGAGAGAAGGGTGGTTCCCAAGGAAATGGGTGGAGGTCTTGGAACGACGCAAGGCAGTTGAGGAACCGAAGAAAATCGACTAAAAGTACACTAGAAGTCTGAACAACTCGTGCCTACCTGCGATTCATGTTTTCCCTACTTATCCTCTGGTGGCTAGTTTCTGGGCCCGTCCGATGTCTTCTTGGTTGCACCGGCCTCTGATAATCAGTTTAGCTAGATCTATGATGCGAGAAACTTGTGAATTCCGGTCATATGACCACAAATACAGTAAGGTCATTAAATCAAATGCTTGCCTAGTAGTACGTTTGTTCAGATTGCTCTTTTCTTCGATTAGAATCCGGCATGAGTCCCACTTCCAGAATCGAGCCTGAGATCGCCCTACAAGTACCTATATAGGGCATCGTCGAACGAACTGAGCATGACCATTTGCACCGGCCCTGAGCGCACAGCTATTCGGTGATGAGTCTCTGAGAGTTCACGTCTCGTCACATGGGCAGTGTCGCTGCGCTCATCAGAGGAACGATGATCAGTGTCATACATCTTGCACAGTTCCTGATGAGTTGTCGGTGAGCCAATCAGTCAAAATTGGGCTCGAAGCGACATGGTTACGGGGCCCTACATATCATAATCGTATCGAGCTTCAGCCGAGTCAGTGCGGGGACGTCCCTGTTATTTGGTCTTACGAGATTAGGGCACAGTATCAGGAGGCCTGGCCAGGACCCTGGCAGGAACTGGAAGACGTGAACACGCTCCTGGGTCTTGAAATTTTTGTCGAGCTGCTAGTGAATCGCAATGTTCTGTGCTAATAGCGTACTGGGATGTGATCGGGGCTTGATTCGAGTGGTAACTTGACCAAGTGTGCCTGAGCGCCAGGCAGTTTAACAAGTGTCCGGAAGTGCTTACTTGTGTTGACACTTGCAGGCGATGACGCGGGCGCGCAAAAAGCGAAGCCATGTCACAGCTTCGTTTCGTATCTACCTTATGTACTAAAACCCCGACGTTGCCTTCTCTTGTATGTCCCCTTTTGCCCTCATCGTCCACCGGCCCTCTCTGACCTAAAGCTGCCTAGCAATGCTGAAACCATTCCGTCTCGGCAATAACACACCCGTTTCTTCACTTGTTGGCGTGGCAATTTTGTTTGGTGTCTTCGTCGGGTTCGCTTTGTCGACCATCAGTTATGGCGCTAAATTTCAGCTCCTCAGCCAATCCCTTCCCGCCGTAACAACATTAGGCGAAGAGGTCATTTGGACGGACGTGCTGCCTCCATCGCACGCACATGGTCCTCAGAGCCCCTCAACGGACCCCGACTTAAAATACCTCACCGACATGGTTTCCAAAACAAATGGGTTCTATGCCCGTGATTACAGCCTCTGGTTAGGTTGGAACAACGTACGTGATTCCTCGACGGCACACCGCCATCTCATCCATTATGCACCAGATGCGCTATATTATTGAAACTGCGGTCCTTCACGGCCGGATACTAAACCGAACAACCATCATACCTTCGTTTGTATACGCGCGGGCGTGCGAATTCGACTTGTACGCCGGCATTTCTTTGGAGCTCATATCAAAGCATTCTGAGTTTTTTGCTCGATCAGGGCGACATGCGCCGCGTTTGTCGCCATGGTAAACCGTGGTGATGCCACACACTCGGATGAGTGGCGTGAGCTACCCATCGAACAACAAATGGCTTGGAAAATACCAATTTCCATCATGTTCAACCTCACGAACCTCCGGGAGACGCACGCCGTCATCACGACCGCAGACTACCTTCGCTTACATAATATCTCAACAGACCTCGAATCGACAGATGGCCACTGGGACGTAGACACATACCATGTGCGTGATACAACGGGTGAGATGACACCCGGGCTACATGTCATCGAGAACGCCTGGTACGACTCAGGTCACTCTGTCCGTGTCGATCGGATACCCGAGGACATGCGCCTACGTGGCGGGTGGAGTTTAGAGGGAGGCGATGCTTCTCACGACAAGGGAGGCTCGTGGTCTACGATAGGCTGGGATTCAGACATCTACCGCGCTCTGACAGAATCTCTCCCGTCAGGCAGACCAGTGCTGAGCTGGGGTGACGTCCGCAAAGTCGTGGAGGACGGTGTACACATCACCCCAGAATCGTCAGACGAGGCCGTCGGCGATGTCCTCCGAGAAAATGGATTCGAAGTGCTCTATACCTATGACGGCGCGTGAGTGTTTTGTTGGTTTTTGTCAGCATAGATGTTGAATCGGCTTCATAGAGCTGGTACAGACGCTGTGAAAGATGTCATTGCGCCGATGTACGAGGGCACCCCAAGACATCAAATAAGAGGTCTGTATGAAGATTTCTACAACGTGTCGGCGCGGGTTCTATTTTTGCGTGGAGAAAT
The DNA here is from genome assembly GCA_038090575.1 of Tylopilus cf. pernanus. NCBI lineage: Eukaryota > Fungi > Basidiomycota > Agaricomycetes > Boletales > Boletaceae > Tylopilus > Tylopilus cf. pernanus. Next base: position 17,953 of record JBBPMZ010000186.1, on the reverse strand, counting down.
TCACCTCGGACGTAAACCTGTGAGTATTACGAAACTTACTCCGTGTCACATCGGGTGAACTTTGAAATATAGGGCGCCTTGTATTTCACTTCCTCCCAGAGCCGAGCGCGGTTCTCGCAGACTGTTCTATACGATATGAAACTACTAGATGATATCCTTGCATTGGCCGAAAGAGTCAGCCAGCGCATGTTCGCTTTGAATGGCGGACGTCTCTGGATGGCTGCGCACATGCGCCGAGGGGATTGTAAGCTTATACTTGCTTAAGTTTCTGTCTGGCTAATCACAACTATGTGTTCAGTTGCGCGACTAGGCTGGACGATGGAGGCTGATTTTGGTGCCCACCTTGCTCGCATCAAAAGGCACCTACAAACAGGCAGGCAGACGCTAATATCGATGCATGGCGGGAAGGCCATTACATACAATGTGCCGGATGTACATCCTGATTCTTCCCTTGTGACTCTAGAGCCGCCGAATCCAGATGACAAGTGAGTGCTCCTGTCTCACCCTAGCCGAGACGTGAGCTGATCAGGACGCGATGGCAAGGTACTATATCGCCACAGACGAACGAAATCCCGATAACCTCAAGTATCTGCGAGACCAGGGGGCCGTCCTGATCACCGACCTTCTCACGCAGGAAGACCACAGAGAATTTGGTTGGCCGATTCTAGTCACGGACGTATTGGCGCTTGTGGAGCAGTCGATCATGTCGCGCGCGGCTTATTTCTATGCACATGCATTTAGCTCTGTAGCGGGAGGTGTGATGAATTTGCGAGCCGGTTTAGGCAAGGATCCACGGACGGCAGTGTTGGATTGAGACATGGGTATGATAGAGAGGTGGGAGGTGACGTTAATTTCGGATGGATACATAGCATACTCGACGATCACTTGTTTCATTGTAATACATGTTTGCAACGGTAATCTATTCGACCACACTCTGATGGACAGATGCCAAACGTAATTGACGTCGAAATCAACAACGCCCTTTCCCCGTGTCGTCCCACACCCCCACCTCGTCCTTGTTCCCGCCAGTCAACTTGAAGGTAACGACAACCTCGGCTGTGTCATCCCAAATTGAACGCCCCTCATCAAACTCGACCGATTATCACTGCCCGTGTGCAGTTAGCGATCGGACCACGGAAACAACTCGTGGTCACACCTGCTTCGCAAACAACGACCATTCCCAGCGCGATCATACATATTCATGCGATGAATCTTGGTGCAATAATCAAAGCGACAGCTGGTGCCGACTGGCCCACTGCTGAACGTCAACCATGCATAAATAAGTGCGGTTCCCCGACAAGTGCATAATGCGCAGGTTCCGCCCTCAATATGGGAATGGGCAACATCGGTTGCAGGCAGTTCAGCCTTGAGGTACAGCGATAGTCGACTTAGGCTCATGCGGTGATGGAGCGACTTCGATCGTTAAAGATCATTCTGTCAATACCGTCACCGCTTTACCATTGACAGTACGAATAAGTCACTTGGATTCAGATGCATGTTCGTCTGAAGCACCAGATTTCACGGTGCGGCAGCATGTGGGATCGAGGCGGAGGAAGTGGTATCGCGTCGCGTGGTGGGTGCAATTTTCAAGTTGTTTGTGGTGTTCTGTGCTAGTCAGATGGGTGAGGAGAGTTTGCGTGCAAAAGGCAATGGTCGGAAGCGAGGCAGAAAGACATCTAAATAACGCAGTGTTTATGAAAGAAACAAGGATGAGGTGGCCGTGCCAGGGAAGTATGCAGTAACTTGAATGTGGAAGAGATAACGACTGGTTATTCTCTTATGCCGGACGTGGTAAGACAAAGCTCTATATGACTCTACCGGGGAACAGTGGACATTTCCATCGACACACGTTCTGCCACCGATACATGAATGCACGATATGCGATATGTATATGGTATTATGAACAGATATCTTACTCTGTCTGGAAAGGAACGGTACGATAACGAGGAAAACAAACAAGTACACACTGATCAATGCGAACGCTGGCAATATTAATGTTGTGGGTTGTTAACACACACCATCGAACGTACAATTGTCAAACACAATGAGCTTGAAAAGGCTTCTAGCACGCCTTCGATTCCCTCACCCCGAGGATCCTACAGAACTTAGCATCAGGGAGAAATTCGGACGCTTCAGAATCCTTATCATTGGCCGGGCCAACGCTGGGAAGACCACCATTCTCAAGCAAATCTGTAACTCGATTGAAGATCCAGTGATCTACGACGAAGAGGGGAATAAGGTATGCCCAGACGAGGCTTCTGTAATGACGCGAGTGCACTGATGGCCTGTGATCAGGTCGATCCGGCACAGATCCAGGAGTCCGGAGAGGTAAGCTCGACGTGGTTACTGCGACGTGATTATTAGTGGCAGTTCAGCTAACACGTTTCAAGCGCGGAATGCATAATATTGAGGATGAATTGGTCTTTCGTAGCAGCCCAAATTTTGTCTTTCACGACTCACGGGGCTTCGAAGCGGGGAGCATAAAAGAATTCGAACAGATGAAGAAGTTTGTTTCAGAGCGTGCAAAAACAACATTCCTCAAGAAGCGGATTCATGCCATCTGGTGATCTGAGATTGCTGCACTCATGCCGCACTATCAATACTAATATACTGTCGAATAGGTACTGTATTCCAATGGATCAGTACCACCGAGCTGTCTCGGTTGCCGAGGAAAAGTTCTTTAATGAATGTGATGCAGGGAGTGGTAAGTTTTCCTTAAATACATCTTTCTTGCTTATGCTTTGTAATCATTTACAGTTCCTGTAATACTTGTTTTCACAAAGTGTGATGCTCTTCTAGTGAAGTGTCTTGCAGTCTTGGCACCTGAGGAGAAAATACTACCTCTGGGGGAGAGGATTGCAATTGGAAAATGTGAAGCTGAAGGACTGCTGAAGAAAATGCCAGCATGGGAGACAATACAAAAAATGGTGTATCCACCAAAAACATATGTAGTATTGGAAGGTATATGTTATATGTTTCTTAGCCCATGATTTGACTAATCTCAAATGTGTCAAGAGCTACACAAATCAGTTGGGGGGCATGAAGTTCTCTTGCAAAGCACTGCAATGGTCTTGAATGAAGAAGAATTGCAAAAATTACTTGTGACTACCCAACATACAAACATGATGCTTTGCATTGAGTATGCTGTGACTAGGTAAGTAATATAGACATCATGGATTTTCAAGTTGGTTATGTCTAATATTTTGTAGGGTCTTGATACCTTTCATTAATGATATATCAGAGAACTCCAGCCCATTTAATAGCTCTGAAGAGCAGAGATTGGTCCAAGTAATTGCAACATGGTTTCCACATATCCAGGTTTGTATATTTTTTTCCATATCTTGAAATAGCATCCAAATGATATTATGCACACTGGTTCATTTATAGGGTGTGAGTGCATTGATTGTATAATGGTCTTTCAGAAGAGCACTGATCTACCAGTGTGTCTATTCTTGATTCCTTGATTCTTAGCAAGTAAGTGTTCTGATTGTAAATGCTTGGAGATTCTAGAAGGATGTTAATCTATGCCTGTACTTATCCTTGTTCTATAATTCACAGCCAGTAAGTACTCTGATTATGAATAGAGTTTAAGTAGGATGTTAACTTATGCTTCTCTATTTTTGTCCTTGTTCTCTTTTTTGTAGCGAGTAGGTGTTAGACTTTTACAAATAGTCATTGAGAATAATACTAATCCATATCTCTTTGTTCTTGTTTCTGTCCTCTTATTTATAGCGAGTCAGTACTCTAATTATGAATGTGTTTTTGAAAAGATACTGATCTGTACCCTTTCATTCTCTCTCATACAGCTTGTAAGTGCTCACACATTATGAGTAGATATCTAATCCACATCTCTTTTTTTCTTGTTTCTGTTTTCTTATTTATAGCGGGTAAGTGCTCTAACTATGGATGAAGTTCTAGTAGAATGTAATCTATGTCTCTATCTTTATCTCTAGCGAGTAAGTGCTCTCTGATTATGATAAGCATCTGGAAAGGGCTGAGCTATGGCCCATTTTTGTTGTCTTTGTGTCCTAATTCATAGTCAGTAAGTAATATAATTTCAATGTCCAAAAGGATGCTAATCCATGTCTTTTCTCAATATATGCAGGAAGTGAGTACTTTGATTTTGAATGAGCTTTTAGTGACTCGGAGAAACTGGCATATTGATATATTTTTGTCCCTATTCTTCTATTTACAGGAAGTAGTAAGTGTCCTGGTTATTGTAGAAAGATAGTTATTCATATCTCTTCTGTCCTTATGCCTGGCTGCTTATTGATAGCCAGTAAGTACCACTGGTTATGGATATAGTTTCAGAAATGTCCTGACTCATGCCTCTTTATCTTTGCTTATATACATATCTTTGTGCTATAGCCTGTAAGTGCTCTGATGTGAATGTCATTTATCAGGGATGCTAATTTGTGCCTCTTTGTGTTTACTTTTTGTTCTGTCATTTATAGCAGGTAAGTGTTCTATTGTGAGCAGATTTTAGACCAGAAAAATGCTAATTCACTGGCATACTCTCTTATTTTTGTTTCTATCTTCTTATTCATAGCCTGTAAGCATTCCATTTGTGAATAAGTTTCTGAGAGTGTGCTAATCTATCATATGGTCACTTTATTCTTGTCTTTGTTCTCTCACTTATAGCAAGTGAGTGCTTCAATCATAAACAAGCTCCTACTAGTGAAAGATATTAATCCATATCCCTTTGTTCTTCCTGTTCTCTCATTTATAGAAAGTGAGTGCTCTCCTAACAATTGTACATATTGTTTATTTATACTGATTTTCCCTTGTTGTTTCATTTATAGAAGATAGTAAGTAGTTCATTATGAATAGTATTCTAGAATGATATTGATCTGTCTTCCTCTATCTATGTCTCTGTTCTCTTGTAGCAAGTAAGTTCTCTCTGGCTGTGAATGGAGTCTCAGGAAGTTGCTGATTTATTGCTTACCTACTTATAGCAGTTGAGAGTAAGCACTTGTCCTTTATCATACAAGGGGATTTCAAAAGAATACTAATTCATGTTCTTTTTTCATTGCTCTTATTCTTATATTTATAGTATGTAAGTGCTCTAATTGTGAAAACACTTTGAAAACAATTCTAATACATATCCCATTGTCTTATCTTCATACATTTATTCATAGAATGTAAGTACTCAAATAAAGATTCCAAAAGAATACTCATTCACTGACATGCCCCACCATTGTCTTTGTCTTCATGTCTTCATTTATAAGCTTGTGAGTACTCTTATTGTAATAATTTCTCAGATTATAAAGGGGTACCAACCTATGTTTTTTCCTTGTTCTTGTCTTTTTATTTGTAGCATGTGAGTACTTTAATTATAAATACTAGGATTTCAGAGAAATACTAATCTATACCTTATTGTCTCTAATATATCTTCACTGGTATTCTCACATTCATAGGGAGTAAGTTCTGGACAGATCTGATTTAGAGGAATATTGATCTTATATTATGAATTATGACTTCTTTTGAAATATCTATAATTATAATAGCTGGTATGTATTATAACCTCCAACTTTATTTGTAATAATTTTGACATTTTTTAGGATGTGAGCTTTTATAATTGACTGCATTTCTAACACAGAGTTTTTGTTTATTTAATTATTAGAATGTATGATTTATTTTCTATTCTCTATTTTTATTCTAATTTTTAATTTATAGGAGGTTTGTGATCCTCTTAATATTTGTATTATGAATACACACATAACATAAACTTTATAGATTTTACAATCATCAGTATGGTTATCCATTTTAGTACTTTCTTCTATTTTATTTATTAATTTATAACAGGATATGGTACAAAATGCAGGATCTATAGTCATTGTGGGTATACTTATTCTATACTGACTTCTCTTTGATATCATACTCCTAATTCAGTCATCTTTGCAAGATACACCATGGATGAATTCACTTCATCTAGGCATTGGTTAGTTTTTAGTGAAATTTAACAATTATTCATTATGGATTATTATTTTCAGAAAGCATGGTTATTCTAGAACACTCTTTCTTTTTAAACCAGCAAGGTGTCAAAGACCCAATCCTAGTAGCACAAAGACTTTATGAATCATCAGGAACAGTTCAGAAAGTTCAGAAAGCAATCTCTGAACTTATTTCTCATTATGACTTTGAGAATGGAGAGAATATGAAACAGTTGATTATACAAGTGATCTCCCAGAATCTTATTTGTAAGTCATTCCAATACTCTTTTGATTGTTGTAAACACACCTCAAAAATATTTTAGTTACAAACATTCCCAAGTAAGACAGTACTGTAACTTGAATGGTGGGCAGCCAAGCTTACATATGACTGGATTAGTAGAAATAAAAGCACTAGTGATACTGAGTCAGCACCATAGAATCTGTGTGTGAAATGCATCCAAATGAAATTCTATAAAGGTAGTCAAATTTGAGTAAAATTCTGTTAAACTTAGCCTTGTATCAATGATAAGATCTGCACTAAACCTCTCTACCACATAATTCACACCTTCTGTAGCAATTGGCATAACATTTCTACTATATCTCATGTTGTTAAAAGAAGAAATGGGATGGGGCACAATCTTAACTGATGGGAAGCCTGTGCTGATTTGGGCCAGTCCAGGCCTTGGCTAATAGCAGGATAATATTGACTGGCTGAACCTGTTCATCTGATTCAAACTCTGAGTTGCAGAGGAATCACTAGTATCTCTGCATAGGAGGGAACTTGAATAGTTATTATATAATCATCCTGGTGTGTATGTGGGCTGACACCTGGGCCTGAGTTCGGTATAGACATATCCATGATGCTAGTGATGTTTTCAATTGTAGTAGTATGTTTTTGCATGTGGGCTCATCATCATGATAGTCTGCCAGTGAGAGGGGGTTCTGACCCCTGAGGGAATGATGTCAGAAACAATGGGAATGAGACTTGGAGCCTGAGGGACACAGTATTACATGTCATAATAGTATGTCGCAAATTTTTCGCATGCATTGTAATGCCGCCGGCTTACCATTCCGGGCCAAGCCATGAAAAGGCGGATTATAATGAGATATTGGTGTTTATTATATAATACACATGATGATACCGGCAATTATAATGATCGTGGTGTGTTTGATTATCAGCGATGATAGCATGATAATGTCACGTGAATGGTCATCAGTATGTGCAAGTGCTGTTCACCGTTTCTCCATCGTCCAACCATCATGCCAGCCCAACGAAAGTCTCGTATACGGTCCAACCACCCCATAACAACGCAGAAAACCCTGGATCAACCTAGTATACCTTGTCCTACCTGTGGCAAAGAGTTCAAACGACAAGGTTTCAAGAACCACGAGGCAAGATGCAAAGTTCGGTATGAAGAGGAGCAAGATGCTGCACACGCAGGGCATAGCTACGACCAGACACTAAAAGGTGAGTATTCTAACACTTTCAAATGCTTATGAAGCGTTTACTCTGCACTTCCAGACCAACTGCGGCGACCTAGGCGCAATCAGATTCCAACCTCAGAAGTGGAAACTAGGCAAAATGCGGCTGGCTCATCAAAATTACTGCCAGAAGTAGAGCCGGTGCCCAACAATATTGGGACTTTGTTGGACGATTCTCGCTCTCGTGAAGATGACGAAGGTATGTCTGCTCATTTCATTATGATATTGTCGCATTGACACTTGGAAATGATCAGAACAATAGGCGTTTTTGGGCAGTCTTATGAGCCCCTTCACAGCCCAAGTAAGCACCATGCACAATTTACCTTATCTCACTACTAGTATTAAACTTACTCTCAAAAGCGATGTCTCTCCATTCTGGTACAGCGATGTCTATTGCTAATTCTGCCGACGACCAGCAGCAACCTACACCCAGTGAAAGTACTTTTGATTTCAAGACTGAATACAACCCTTGTAGCAAGCGTCCGACGCTGCTCCAAACAGCCGACGAATTCCGTACATACAAGTCATTCAAGCCCCCTTCCAACCCCACTCCTTGGCACCCATTCTGATGTGAAGGTGATTTTGAATTCGCTGAAATTGCACTTGATGCTTTGCTGAATCAAGCCCAGGTTGATGCTCTTCTCAAGCTCTTCTCTCGCGTCGCCCAAGGCCAAACTTAAGTTACCTTCAAGAACAAGGCAGAGCTGCGCAAAGCATGTGATGCAGCCGCAGAAGAACTTATGCCTGTGAGTACATTCTCTAGTAGCTGTATACAACATCCAATTTCTGATGAGACATGTTCCCTACAGTTTGTGAAGTACGATGTTGCCGCACTGTACAAGAAGGAGGAGCGCACTTATGAGGTCCATGCGAGCCTAGATAATGGAGGTGACCACCTCTTCGTCTGTGCTGGTCTTGTCCTATAAGTGAGTGCTATTGCTAAGCGTTCTGAATTTACTAATGCAATGATATTTTGAAGTCTCGTTGGTCCAGGGAGTCACTTGAAGGGACTCAAATGTAGCGGCAGTTGGAGGTAGTACTAATTTTCAAGCACTAGTTATGATACGTGTAATATCATTCTCATGCAGAAAATTGAGTTTGTTCTGAATCTATGGGTGATACAATGAACGAGTAACAACGAAAATGAATTATAAGCATTTTAAGACACATTGGCATGAATCCTTATCCATAGTAATGGCTTCTAATGTGACTTGCCTATTATCAGGGATGCGAATGCCGTATGCTGCTTATCACTAGGTATGGCTTTGATAAGATCATCGGCTATATAATAATGATGTAATGTACATTATAATGCCATGCCAATGGAACAATGCCTCCATTAACATGTCTTACCACGGTACGTGGGAACGGGGGACCTTATAATGATTACGCATGACTGGTCATGCGGGCCGAAAATTTCCGACATAGGTAATGGAAATGGAATCATGGAATCATTGTGCAACATAATGGTGGTGACAAATATACATAGATTCAGAGGAAAAGAGATACAATGCAATAACTTGAATCCTCGGATGTCTAGTGAGCTGGGCCAGGCTTCCCTGCCCTCACTGTTAGAGATAGGCAGTGTGGTCCAGGGACCTTTAGTTGTAATCATGATAGTAGGTCCGACTTGCCAGGTACTAGTACTCTGGTTGATCTATCTTGGTTACCAGACCCACTGGCAGGAAGACCTCCTCACTATCAGTATCAGATACAGGGACCTTTGATCATCGTGGCTGCTGCTCTGATGTCCCCTAAAAATCCGAGCCAGGCTGTTTCACGATGTCTCCACGTTGTTTGCTGTCACCAGCAGATGCAGACCCGGACAACTTGTAACTGGCGCCTGCCAGTTCATCGTGTGTGGTTCCTCTTCAGAGCCTGAGCCAGCCAGAGTATCACCATCTTTCCTACCATCACTCGCAGATGCATGACAGATAGTGGATTCTAAGGAAAAAGAAAACACAGGATATGATAACTATCATTCTTGTTCGCATCTAGCACGCGAAGTAATAGGTCCTAAGTAGTATTGGTAACTAGATCACGATCCTTCCACGACCACCGCTTCCCAAGATCTCGCTATGGCGTCCGTTGACTGGTGACCGAGAGCGACGAACTATGAACGACGTCGCCGTGGATCCGAGTTGTTTGTCCTTCGTCGTCCTTGAGTATTGGGTGTGACTGTCGCGTCTTTCTCGCCGCCAGTGTTAAGTGGAGATGCAGGGGGATCTCTGAGTAAGTACTGCCCGCCCGGCATCTTGAACAATCCCTCTTGATCACCTGACTCAGGTAGAGCCTGAAGACCGTTGCCGCCATCACTGTTAAACGCAGATGTAGAAGAGACCTTAATTCGTCGTGGATCTCTCTGCGAATCTGGGGCAGGTAACGTGACTCCACCTTTCTCGCCATCATCAGTAGGTGCGGATGGATGAGGAAGGTGTGCCTGCTCGGACACCTGTCCGCTCGTCGTGTATTCCCCTTCAGAGCCCGAGCCACTCGGAGTATCACGGTTTCTCTCGTCAGGTGCGGATGGTAGTGGCGCTAGTGGCCGCCGTGGATCTCTGGTATTTTCTGGTATTTTCCTCCTCGGAACCGAGTCAGGCACAGTACCTCGTGGGCTGCCATCACCAGTAGGCATGGATGCTCGAGAAGGCTCTGGTTGCCATAGAGCCTGCACGCTCTCGGCCTGTGGTTTCTCTACAGACTTCGGGCCATGGGCAAGAAGGTCGGGGTCGTCCTTGCTGCTGCCGGGAAGCACGGATGGAGAAGGGAACACTGATCGCCGTGGATCTCGACCGCTGATCATTGATGTTCTCCCCTCCGGACCTGAGCTGGGCAGCGTGTCTCCACCACCCGCAGCAGCACTGGCAGGTGTGGATGTACTCGGGGAGTGGTGGATCTGTTGCCCTGGCTCCTGCTTGATGATCGTCTGTGGTTTCTCTTTTGAGGCCGGGCTGGGTAGAGTATCTGTGCTATCCCCGCTATCGCTGGGAGGTGCAGATGACATGGGAGGAGGATACTTCAGTCGTGGGTCTTGATGCTTTGGTGTTCTCTGCTTAGGGCGCAGCCCTAGTGCAGTATCAGGTTCTGATGTCCTTGACAGCCGAGGCTCCCGGTTGCTCCCAGATAGATTCTGGGCCAGCAGGGTGACTATGTCTTCCTCAGTAACTATGCCAAGGATTGATTCATGCTCCGAGAACTCACCTTCAACACTGGAGCGAGGTGTTTCTTCGGTGTCTTCCTCGTCCGACTCCTCTGGCACGGTAGGTGGGGGTTGAACGGGCCTGTCGTCCATGTTGCCTGGTGCGCTATCACCTTTCTGGACACCCAAGTGTTAGCTGCCAGCGGAGACCCTTATGTACCGATAACTCTCACCTTGCGCCCGTCAGCTTCGTTTGGTCTAAGCCTGGGGTCGGTTGGACGTCCTGAAGGTAGTGGGCCTGAAGGTGGTGGACCCGGAGGTGATCTCGAAGGAGATGCACCTGGTCTTGACCCAGGTCTACCACCTCCATGTCTGTCACTCCCGTGTTCATCGATCTCAGATGAAGGTTGGTGTCGTTTACTTAATTTCTGTCTACGAAGGACGCTAAGCATGTTTGTGGGCGTGGGGAAGTGAAAATGATTCACCTAGCAAAAGCTGCTGTCACCGCACGAAACGCGCCCTAAACATACGATCTACAATCTATCGTCGTTCCAAGTAAAGAGACGGGGAAGACGAACTGCAACACGATCCGACCACTCAGCAAGGCCGGGTCCGTACGCTATTTCAAGGACTGAGTCGTCCGGTGGGAATCGCCAGTTAAAGCTATCGGAGTCACTGATGCTAAAATCAGCTGTCGTCACTGCGCGAATCAAGTCCTGAACATACAATCCACGATCCATCGTCAATCCAGAGACGGAAACGAACCGCAACACAATCCGACAAGCCAGCTAGTGAGGGAGTAAGAGGGAGGGAGAGAAGCCTCTGAGTCTGCGAACATGCGGAGTGATACATTATGCCTCAGCGCAAACTTGCTGCCAGGTCCCACGTGTGTAGAGAGAGGTTTCATGCTATTTTTATCTTACGAAAGATTCTAGAACGCGGCGGTTCAGTACCTACATAAGGTGTTTGCCATATTTAGGTCAGACGCTTAGTCCCCACATTGAATCACAAACTTGAATAAAAAGTTCAGTGTTCAATGCTTAGGCCACCGATCAGTAACTTTACATGCTGCTAATTTCATCTTATTTCATCTAATTCATGCTTGCTGCACTTAAGGCTTGGCAAAAGACAGGTTAGCACAGGTTAGACAGGAAAGCTAAATAGTTGTCACTTACAAGGCTAGCAATGTTTATGAGATACATGCTGTCTCAGAATGTACTAATATTGTTATGTAAATAGATAAATGTTGACAGAATATCATGGTGATTCCCACAGAGCCAGAACTTGGGTGGGTAGCCAGCCAATGACAAAAAAGAAAGCACTTGCAGGATTCAAACCATAGCACTTCAACATACTAGCAGTAGATCAAGACCACTAGAATATTGAGTGGACAGTGTCATTAGCCCTCTGGGTAAATATATAGAGTATTATCTACACTTAGTGAAAATTCTATCAAGTCCTACAAATTCTTAGTGCATTGTGAATAAAGACTGTCTGACTACTAGGCTATCAAGCCTACAGTGTCATTAACTCCCTAGATAAACATACAGTGTTATTTATCCTTGGAGAATCCTCTCATTTACAATGCACTACTAGTAAGAGTTTGTAGGACTTGATAGAATTTTCACTAAGTGTAGATAATACTCTATATATTTACCCAGAGGGCTAATGATACTGTCCACTCAATAGTGTAGTGGTCTTGATCTACTGCTAGTATGTTGAAGTGCTGTGGTTTGAATCCTACAAGTGCTTTCTTTTTTGTGTTTTCTCATTAGCTGGCTGTTCACCCAAGTTCTGGCTCTGTGGGAATCACCATGATATTCTGTCAACATTTACCTATTTACATAACAATATTAGTACATTCTTGGCATGTATCTCATAAATGTTGCTAGTGTAAGTGACAACTATTTAGCTTTCTGTCTAACCTGTGCTAACCTGTCTTTTGCCAAACCTTAAGCATGGCAAGCATGAATTAGATGAAATAAGATAAAATTAGCAGCATGCCAGTGTAAAGTTACTAATTAGTATGTCCCTTTTGCCAATTAGTAAGCACAATGGCAGCCTGCCCACTAGTAATGACATTGCCCTGTTTTCCTGTGTCTTCTGGATATATTTTGGGTCATGTTTATACAGACAAACTCAATATCTATAAGATTTGATTATTTTGGTCTGAACAAATATATAAGATATCTAGATAATTTAAATCTAATAGCACTTGAAAATTTGATTAATATGTGGCTATTTATAATATAAACTAATTGATATGTAGTCTTATCTATATATGTATGTATATAATGTTTAAATTATCTAGTGAATCAATAGAGCAGAATCAAATAACATGACTATTATATGTATATGAACCAATTAATACCATTGTCTATATATACAAAGCCTAAAATCTATAATAAATCAATTAACTAGAACCTTATAACTTATCAGTTAATACATTGTAACTTAGAGATTTTAAGATTGATAATCTATGTGTCTATTAGCTTGTTGTAAGTATTCTAATTTATTTAAGTTCCTAACTGGCTTATGCTCTAAGATAGTTTAAGTATCTCATCTAGTATTCAATGAATAAATTGTATATTGAGTGATAGTATATATATCTTTTCTTCTTGGAGATATCATATTGTAATATGATTATATATCTCAATTACTACTATAATTACTTACACTACAATTTTTGAGTAGTTAAAGCTAAGTTTTAATATTGTATGAAATTTTGAATCCTATATATGGCCTTTTTTTCTCAGTATGTGAAAAGCTGGAGGTTTATGTCTTCAAGTTGAACTATACATTATAAAGCCTGAACACCTATTTGCATACTCCATCTAGCAGATATTAAAGCAGGACTTATACTCTTTGAAGGTCTAATCTTACTTATACTCATGATCACTATCAATATTGATCATAATACAAAGAGAGATAGCATCAGTATTGAATAGAAACTAAAGATGAGTCTGAGAGCCACAGTAATAAACAGGAGAGTTTGACATTCTTGAATGACACTAGATCATTAGAGAATTGTATGTTCATAGCCAAGGAACAGATAGAATAGGCAACTTTCTTATCAAATTGTTTGAATAAAGTAGTCATGTTAATTAGAGTGTAATGTTTTTTCATTTGTTGAGGATTCTACAAAGAGTATATGAATACTTCAAGATAGTGTGTACTATGACATGTGATATGAAAAACTAGAGAAGATGAATTCAGGAGTATGTAGTGCCAAGAATTGATAGATAAACAGATGGACAAGTAAGTTTAGAGTAAAGAGTCCAGCTATACAAACTCTGAATCAGAGAGGCCAAGAAGTAGCAAATACTCTTCACTTGAATCTTCTATGGTAGTGTCTGAATCTGAGCTCTGAGACCCTTCTCTGAATTTGATACCTGGAATAAAGTATAAATTTCAGAGAGAAAGTAGTAATACATATAAGTGTGTACATCAAACACAAGATTATACTTGAATTTTTACCTGACAAAATTCCCTAAGTGGATCTCGCTCCTATGGCTTCTTCAATAACCTTCTCCCTAGGCCTTCAAGCTAACTTGCAAAGACCTGGTAGAGTAAATAGACAATCCATCCAGATAGTTGGGATCTTGGTGTTGTCATGCTTTCTCTAGTGTCAAGTGATATAAAACTTGATGTCCTTCATCACAGCCTCAAGATGTATGAAAAGCAGGACAACACCAGCGAGCTACATAGCAAGTACTATAGTAAGTACCAATTTAATAAACTCTTTTGTAGGAAAATTACTAACATAACTCACAATTACATTCTTCTAACTTAGAGCCAGGCTTGGAGGTCTGTCAATAATTTGAAAGATATAGAATCATTTGAGTCAACTCATACTAACATCCTCACTAGCAGACTAGTTAGCACAAATATGACAGCAAAGGGCATTGCATATATCAGCTGGTGGGTGATGGAGACAAAAATCTACAAATAAAAAGGACTATCAACATGCTACCAATGAGGCAGATAGTTGGAGCACCAACTGTAAAAAGAGCAAATCTAGGAATAAGAGAAAGCACCATGTTGAAGAAGACCACAGTAATAAAATATAAAGAGAACAATGTACCATATTAAAAACACTCTGAGAATAGATAAGAATGTGTATCTTATATCCTAGTGACTATAGCTTAGATAGAGTTATTACTCTGTAATTAGAAAAACATCTTGTAATAGAGATGAATAATACAACTTTGTACATACCATAACTTATAATATTATGTAAGTCAGCCTCCATGAGTGCATTTTTGACTTGTCCTGAAATTATATAAACAGATGGCAAGATATCTTTTTTAGCATCAATGCATACCTCCTTTTACACTAATCATGTTTGTTGCTAACTATTATCACTAGAGTTTATCTTGACCATCTAAAGTGATAACAACAAAGATAAGTGCAAAAGAAAAGAAAGTCCAACCCTAAGTACTCACAATGAGACTTGATGAAGCAATGATGAGGAAAGAGCTAAAGAGTTGAGTGAGAAAGAGTTGAGTCTAGTAGAGCCAGCCAAATCATCTTTGTTAGAGGAAATGGACAAGAAGACTAAACTAGAGTCTTTTGTCGCTATATTCATGGGTACTGTACATGTTTGTATCTATTTAATTATAAGGCTATGCAACAGATAAGAGAATGAGTCATAGATATATGATCAGTGATTGAATGATAAGAAACATGTGTTATACATCCTGTTCAAAATAAGGAGATAAGAAGGGAAGTAGAAC
>JBBPMZ010000185.1:0-20404 GCA_038090575.1 Tylopilus cf. pernanus | reverse complement strand
GAGGCTGGAAAAGACTGTAAGCCCTATGAGAACTATGAGAACTATGAGAACTATGACTTTCCTATGCAAATGCTATGAGTTCTATGAGTGCTATGAGCACTATGACAAAAACCAGGATTTACTGATGTGATTGAAGAGGAGGGAATCGGCGTCCTACCTCTGGCTGCATTGTCCGCAGATGATGGCCCAGCGGTCGCAATGAGCTCATCGAGTGGCTTGTTGGGCTCAGGCCGTCTTGGGGAGGGGCTGGATGGACGGGCGATAGGTGTGACTGACGCTGGGGGGGCTCCAAAGACAACTGCCCTCGCAGGATCGGAGGGACCGATGAACGGGTCTGAGGTCGCCGGCAATCCCTCTTCGTGTACGTGTGCTTCGTTTGGCACTGATTACACATCAGTAATGTATTACTGCAACATGGCTATGCCGTTTTACCTTCAACAGTGGGAATTGGGAGTTCGTCACCGCTTTTCGAGAAGTCCGAGTCCGAGTCCAGGAACAACGAACCCTTCGGCCTGGAAGTCGCAAATCTACTCCCCTGACGATCACGATCCTCTTTCTGATCGACGGCCCTTTCCTTCCCTTTCCCGATCTCCGCCGCATGATCGTCGCTCACTGTTCGTTTCTTCGACGGACGGGATTCCTTCAAGGCCTTTGCCTTGCGTTTCTTCGACGGTCCCGGTGACTGGTAACCCTCTTCCTCGCCCGTCAGTGTGGTGCTGCGTCGCATCTCCGTCTGTAAGCCTGAGGCCAGGCGGACCGTGTGTGTCTCCTCGTCTGAGGAATTCACATCAACCCATTTGACTTTCTTTTTGGCAATGTTCGTGCCCACAGCCTTCTTCACGCGGACTCGGGTCTTGGTAGAGTCCTCCGAGTCACCACTGCTGAGGACAATGGGATCTTCAGCTATGGCGCGTGTGTGGGGAGCGGGACGTCGTCTGATGCGCGTAGTAGGGTTTCCGGCTGGCAGGCGTATAGGTCCCTCTAAATCGATTGAACAATCGGAGTACATCCGCGAGCCTTGGAGCATGCGGCTGTCTGCTGGTGGAGGGGCACTGATGATGACGGGTACCTCAGCATTCATGAGAGCCCCTGCGATGAGGAAATTAGTGAGCGACCTCATAGCAAGGGAAAAAGAAAAGAAAACATACTTTTTTGCTCTCTTCCTTCAACGCGAGAGACAGTAATCTCGTCGTTCTCGAAGGCGCTGTAGAGCATACGTTGTTCCACCTTTCTCAGCACCGTGATTCCTTTTGTCCTCGTGTTATTATTTTTGTTGCGCACTTCGCCGGGCATCAATACATCTGCTGGCCAGCCTTGCATCACTAAGCCTTGTTCTGCGAGTATCCCGGCGAGGGCTGTCCATGGGAAACTCCCTGGCTTCAATTTGGACACGTCGCCTCCGGCATTCCCTATCATCATGAAGCACTTGTGAGTGATTGCCTCACAGTCATAGTCTTATAGGCGTTGACTTACGTATGCTAGCTACAATGGCTGCTTTGATGGAGGCCACTAGATCGTCGCTGGGAGCAGGTGCAGAGTGGCCCATCGACTCCGAATTTTGGATTTCCGATGTCCCTTGTCTAGTAAGCGTGTTGCACAAAGAGTCCAACGTGGGGGGGTCAGGAACACGTGGAGGTTCTACCCTCATGCCTAACATGTCTTGCATGGGGAGTGAATGTTCATCGTTGCCACCATCTGCTGTGCCGTTGAAGGCATCACTGACCAAGTCGAGCGACACTTGGTTGCTGTCGTTATAGTTGTCAGTTAGGACCTGTTGAATAAGCATCTCGACTCACTACACATGTGTTTTGAGGTGGCCGATGATGATATTGGTATTGGCGTGGCAACGAACTTCAAAAAACTGAAACAAAGTTTTAGTTGTTGTGCTACACAATCAATGTGAAGTATTGTGACTCACGTCTTTCGCGCCGGCCGTCGTGTGAGCGAACCCGAGTGAAGCATCTTCATTCACTGTCCTGCCGCACATGACAAGCGCAGCCTCAAAGCCGTGTTTTGCTGCAGCACCGTCGAGCTGATTGTACGTGTTACCCAAAGTTTCAGAACAACGCGTCAAGGACTCACCATCCCTACCAGCCTTTTATGCATTTTTGTGAACGCGAGAGCACGTTGAGCGATTGTCTGAGGCGAAGCTGCGGAGATCTCGAACATGTCATGAACTTCTAGGATCTCCTGCCAATCGGCACCATTTTCTTCCTTGAATTTCGCATAGAGACTGCCCCGCACTGATGGTGAAACTTGAACAGACCATTAGAGATTGCTAGATTAGACAAAGTCAGAGCACGTACGAGGCATATCAGGAGGCAGGCCCAGCCTGCGACGCTCTTGTTCTTCGTGCTTTAGCAGGTACTTCGCGTAGGAGTTCCAGTGATTAGTGCCGTTTATGACACGCCCGTAGTTTTTTGACCAACCGTCCAGAATTTGCTGCTCGCTCAAGGAAGTTTGAGCCATGATGTCTATGAGGACGCTGTCCAGCTGCTCATAGCCATCGTTGAGAATCTGATTGATGCGAGCAGTGCGTCGTCCAGCTGTGGGGGTAGAAGGGCCGGCGTCTTCCGTTAAAGGTGGTGCACCATCGGTAGCGGGAGGGTCGAGGGGATCTTCTCCCACGACGGGAGTGGGGGGAATAACGCGTGTGACCGGAAGACTTGGAGTGGCTTGCGTAAACGGTGGACAATCGAACGAATGCGGTGCAGCCAAGAGAGGCATTTGTTGTGAATAAATGGAGCCCGAGTCGACGAACAGCGCAGGGTCGATGTTGCTGTTGTCGTTACCGCCCACAGTAGCCTCCAAATCGGATACAACATTGGTGGGTACGCGTGAAGATGAACTAACGGGAGATGGGACAGTGCCGATATCGACAGAAGGCTCTATGGGAACGGGTGCACGCACGGAAGGACCAGGAACGCTGAAGAAGGGGAGAGGCACAATGGCACCAACAGAAGCTTGACCCTGAGGTGCTGCAGAATCATGACCAGAGGTGGAGTGGACGGACGTGGGCACAGGGAGCACAGGAATACGGTCGAGGACAACAGCGGATGGCACGGCAGAGTCACAATTGGGGAGGACTGAGACACGCTCTGGGGGCATGGAACTGTGGACGGGTGGAACAGAGCCATCAACGGATGGCACCACGGGGCCATGATCGAGAACAGGAGGCGTGGGTCCAAGCTCAGGGAGTGCGGGAATGGGAGGAGGGGAGTCTTCTTCAAAAAGACGTGCCCGGCGGCGTTCTGCCTGCAAGACAACAGAGGTGGCACGAACGGTCGGCTTGATACGTCGGCGCAGTCTGGTAGGAGTCTCGGCGGGAGGTGGAGGGGAATGGCGGCGACCTCCGCCAATCTGAGTCCCATTGGGATCTTCAGGCGGTTCAGGAAGAGTGGTCGGTGGAATGGGAGTTCTGGAGCGGCAGCGTGACGTGCGTTTCATCGTACAGTCGAAGTAGAGTGTGAAGGGACTCGGATGACGATCGATGGAGGTAAAGTTGAGGCTCGTGCGGACCTTTATAGTGGCACAACCATGAAAACGATATAAAGATGTGCCAGGGACACTGGACACGATCTCCGAGCAAGGAGCTAAACGGGAACCTGAGTGGCGTGCCGCGTATGTACAGCGATGCAACTTACTGGAAGCTGAACGTGCCAAAGACATTCTCCGAGGACCTGCGTTGCGGACATTGTCGTAAAGTGGCGTATATACGACGACGCAACTTACTGGCGGCTGAACCTATCGAAGACTTCCGAAAACCTGCATCCCGGACATCATTGCAACTGTGTGGCGACCTGCATTGCGGATGTTGTCGTAACTTCGAGTCTGTGGCGACCCCGTGCAAGCAGGATAGAAGCAGTATGTCAGACATGGTGGCCGGGGATAAGCAGAGACATTACTCACGCCACTGAGGAAAGGTCGCCACCACTTGAAGCAAAGACACCGTTCACGGAAAACCCGAGGACTTGTGTCAGTTCGGGGTGTGAAGTCCGTTGCGAGATCTGCATAAAGCAAGCTTGAGTGATCGGCGAGCAGTTCGAGCGCGAGTGATCGATTGATTCTCGGGCACGTGGCAAACTTGCTAATGGTTCCTGAAGAAGTCAAGATAGCCAATCTTAGATCTTATAATGAGAGGAAACCAAAACATGATTCGAGCCGCGGCTTTTACATACATCGGAGGACAAGAAAGACAAATACAGACTACGCCAACCATTGCGCCGTTTTTGCATCAATCGCCTCCATCATAAGAGCGATTCCCTGCTCGATAGAGCCTACCCTCTGACAAACGGCCCCACCCACACCTTCAACAAGAGGACGCGTGTTGGTACTGAGACGGAATGGATTAGTAGATGCCAGCGGGGACCACTAGTGAGGTACTGAGACTTACATGGAAGCGAATACGCCAACACGCAGCCCACGTGTGACAAGGTAGAGTCGGCCAATGGCACCTGGAGCAGGTAAATCATAAATAAAGTTATTGTACATAACCTGAACACGCCCATCCTGACTCAGGCCTCCGGGAACGAACAGATGGTGAGGGCCCGTGGGGTTCACGGAGATGACAGGCCCCGTATAACCAGCGAATTTGGGTGAGGGAAGCGCAGGCTCGGGGGTGGAAGGAGGCGTGGGCGCGGGAGAAGGTCGGATGACATCGCCGTTGGCATCGGCAGTGCCAGTGGCACTGGCAGCAGGAGCGGTGCAAGTGATGGCGTCACGATCACACGCCGCAGCATTCGCCACAAGTGGCGCCGCACCCGCGAGAGCCACGGATCTGCCCTGCTCATCGGTTAGGTTGTCCAAGGAAAAAATACTGTCCTCCCCGAGTGAGGAGACTGAGACGTCTGAGAACATGAAAATAAGTACATCGGCGGTGAACAACGAGGACAGTCCCTCACCAATGAGACGACTCTCGCGCTGGAGAGATCGCTGAAGTTGTGTTGCGGACTCAACACACAGCGTCAAGCGCGACAGTATATCATTGACGCATTCTACATAGTATCAGTCACGAGTGTTCAACGTAAAAATAATACCTGGCGGGACGTACCGAGTTTGGAGGCCATGGCACCGATGGAAAAATGGGTGGGTAAGGTGTTACAATGAACAGACGGGCTTTTATAAGTCCAACCTGAAGCGTTGATGCGTGTTTGGCAGACAGAGAAGCCTCTTCATGGAGCGGGCCTCGATACGAGACAGGGGATATACTTATCAGGATAGTATCCTCAGGCTGCCAGATGTGAGGCCAATGCGAAAGTAACTGAAAATCACGACGGACCTCGTTCAAGCAATGCCGAGACTTCATACCAGATCAAATGTTGACCGCTGCAGCTATTGAAGTGGCTTGTCTGCGAGTGAGGAGAGAGCACGAGCGCCGCACTATCCTGCTGGATGCAAGGTCAATGTGAAAGTGATAGTAAATCGCGATGGACCTCATTGTATTGAGACTTCGTACCTGACCGAGAGGTTGGCTATTGAAGTGACCGTCAAAAGCGTGTATGATGGCATAACACAAGTGGGAAGAGAGCACGAGCGCCATGCCAGTGTTTCTGAGGAATACGGTATGGCGGTTTCAAAGGAGGATCGTCGGTGAACCATAACTATAACAAGTTCCTTTGCAAGCTGAAGATCGAGGTTTCATGACTGTACATCTGTCTTACTAGATGTGCGGTGCGAACCTTGCTTGACGTTGAGCAGGCTCCCAAGTAGTGCAATCAACCATGCAGAAGAACATGAGATAGGTGCATCCCAGTGGATCCCTGTGTAGAACAAACCTCAACTTGAGCAACAGAATCAGTAGCATGAATGTCATGCGCCGCGTACTAAGCATTCGAGTTGGTAGGGTGGTTAAAACAGTATGTAGTGACTAGTACACGCTGCTGTTTTGAGCTGCAATGACACTGAATCGCACTGATCGTGACAATTCCAAGTATGAAATTCCACCATCGAAACGACTCGGAGGACGATATCGTTGGCAGTCACTTGCACACACCAAGAACTGATGAACCCTCTTACCACTGAGAAACAGAGCGTCCATTGAGTGCATCAATCATATTGAATCATGCTGACTACTCTGGTAATCGTGACAGTTTATATGATGTTTCACTATCTTGAAACCAAGGTCGATCTTAGATCGAGATCTCACTGTTTGCGGTCGTTGCACACAGCAAGAACTAACGACCCTCTAACGACCAAAAGAATAGAGTGTAGGTCAAGCACACCAACAAAACTGAATCATGCTGATCGAGTGACGATTTGTATAAGTTCAACTATCGAATGGAGGTATGTTATATGTTAGAGCCACTACGTCATGATCTCATGCTCATTGGGAACGAATGAGGGGAAACAGATGATAGCTCTCACTCGAGCGGGAGGGACATCACAGAAGTATGTAGATAGTACCTAAACTTTACTATGTCATTCTCCGTCAAGCATGTAACAACAAAGCCACAGAATGTCGTCGCCACAGTGGCTAAGACCCAAATTCCGCAGTCATAATCATTGCTCTGCAAAGGTGCCGTCTGCACGGTTGAATGTTAAGTGTCACAGGGCGAATGGAACAGGATACTGACAGTCACAGGATATGCCGTCCAGAACTGGGAGTCCACATGGACTTCACCAAGGGTGGTTCTTGCAACAGAGAGTATGCGAGACATAAACCGCATAATTTCCTTGCATGGTGTTAATAGGAGGCCGCGGAGAAGGTTCCATAAGGTACATACGTTGACGTCACTGCGCCACGGCTTCTCTGCAGCAAGGCTGTCAAAGAGCCGAAGTTCCCGGCGGGAGAAGTCTGCGATGCATACTACCCAATGCCCAGGGCGGAATATGGGGAGAATCCATATGTCCTTCGACCAGAATTTTGTATGCATCACTGCCTTAAACAACTCATGGTCTGTCTTGTGGCGAGCACGGGGAAGATCGAAGGTTGAGAATATGGCGAACCGGTGCGCTTGAGTGGGATTAATCAAAGACAGGAGAAGGGAAATGCAACCGTTTATGCACACGTCATTGACACGGGAGTTCGGGCATGCCAACATGGCCAGGTCCCCGGATTCGAACACGTGGTGCCGACATCCGTCACGGAGGACAATGCGAGGCTGTTCTCTGGTTGCGGCGGCATGCTCACTAGTTAAGGGGAGGGGTGTTGGATCAACGGCAAAATGCTTTGGATATCAGCGAAGGTTGTGCGGCATGGAAACTAACATACCAGTGGAACAGTCCATACGATAGTTGCGCTTATCCGGGATCCATCGTTCAGCGCGCCATCGTGAACATCAAGAGGGCGAGCTTCCTCCATCAGGTAGTCGATGGCAATCGCGTCTTCGGATTCGAGGGGAGCTTCTGTAAAGAGATCGGGGGGACTTGTTTGTTGTTCCTCGGCCAGGACTTCCTGCGCTTCGACAAGTGTGGATACAACCCAAGATAGGGTTATTTCAGAAGCGCCACATGTCAATTTGTTAGCTAATGTCACGGCGTCCTGTGTGTGAGAATCGAAGCGGGATTTCGAAGCCAGAGGACTTGACCAACGGATGGGTAGCATCAGTAGCTGTTCACGGCGGTGTTGAAGAGGAAGACAAAAGACCTGGTCTTAAGGGACCAGTCGGTCGCATGCAGAGGATGATAAGTACAGACTTACTTTCTGGAATACGAAGCGCAAGCTCCACTGCTGCAAGCTCGTTACC
The DNA here is from genome assembly GCA_038090575.1 of Tylopilus cf. pernanus. Classification (NCBI taxonomy): domain Eukaryota; kingdom Fungi; phylum Basidiomycota; class Agaricomycetes; order Boletales; family Boletaceae; genus Tylopilus; species Tylopilus cf. pernanus. The sequence goes on along the minus strand of JBBPMZ010000185.1, from coordinate 12,719 downwards.
GTACCAGCGGCAGAGGTTGTCCGCCTCCATTCCCAGGCGTCGTCGTTCCTCAAAACAACGATCCCGTTTGTGCATCGCCCGAATACCTGCGCGGACATCCTTGTCGTCCATCCAGCGTGGGATCGTTCCAACAGATGGTGAGATCCAGACGTCTTCCATCAGTGACTCGTGGCTACGGAGTTCAGCGAGTTTGGTCGGGAGTGGCGTCGGAAGTGGAATGAGCCATGCTGGATCGTAGAGATCTTCAAGCCGGGCACAATACGAATTATACTTCCGGATGGCAGCCATCAATGCAGGCTGGCGCTTGGAAATTGCCTTGCGAGTGCGCTGATGGAGCTTTGTGCCTGATAGCGTCGAGGAATGAGGAATAGACTATCGTCGAATGGAGAAAAACGTTACCCAACGCCTTCTGAGAGCCCCCAACTGCTTGATCCAGTTTGTCCCATTCGAAAAAACTCGCTATAGCTCTCTTGCGTATGTTAATCTTGAGATCTCGAGAGAGAAGAAGTGTTCGGACGAAGTCGAGGTCAATGTCTTTCAATTCGGGAAACTTATCACTAACGTTGAGGGATGTATAAAGCACTTCCACCTTGCTCATCAAGCGTTCATGAGTGCGTTCTAGGCTGGAGAGAGCCTCGGCCGTGTCGTCAGAAAGGTCCTGCTTCTCGATCGCGTTTCTTGCGGATTGAATGGCCCGATCAGTGGCATCGATGTCAGCCTGGAGTGCCAAGACGGTGTCCAGTTCCTTTTTTAGACGCGCGGGGGCATCTGATGACATATCAACTGTGAGTCGGACGTTAAGTAGAAAAACTTACGAGCGCGAATGGAAAGTTGAGATTCCTTTTGAGAAGCCCACTGACGTTGAAGCTCTTCTACGGGAATACCACAGTCGTCAAGAACGTTGCTTGCTGCCTTGCCTTGGTCGTTAACACCCCGTTGAAGGCGACGTTTGATCCAATCTCCGAGGTCCGTGCGCATCTCTGCACCGACTGCTGCAGCGTGACGGTCGATGAGCCATATGCGGCGTTGTCGCTGCACCGTAAGTAGAAACGCGACGCATATATATATATATATGCACTCAACTGACCGATGATGAACGCTGGATCCCGATCAGTCTGATCATGCGCGACCAAAGACGCTCCATGCCTTCGCCATCTGATAGACCTAAACCTGTGGAGAGTCGTGGGTTATAGATTAGCTGGCATGCCCACTCATGCCCATAGGCGTGCATGGCTGTTGTGGCAAAGCGCAGGCGACTAATGATGACTGGGGAGAGAATGTCATACTGCGAAAGTCCATCATCCCATCTACACAAACATAAGAGGACTTACCGACGACAACATCCTGTCTAAGGTACACCCGACATCGTAAAGGGTCGTGACAGTGGCACTCGGCGGCAACAAGGAAAACAAATGCGCGATGAGTGCCACAGAGTATTTCTGCTGTTCGCCGGGTGTGTCAATGTTAGCAAAAAATAATGGAATATCGTGGCGACAGATGAGCGCCATGATACCGGTATCATCGAAGCTTTCCATGGAGGTCTTCTGCTTCTTGCCATCAGCTGCTTCGTAAGATGATTCGCAGGCGTCAAGTGCCACGTCAGGCACGGTCAACTTGCGGGGCTTCGACGGCTTCTTTCGCTGTGCTGCAATATGTTCGCCTGTGGCGTCCACTTCACTTTTTGAGAGGAAATATGAAGGTTCATAGAAGGGCGGGCAGTCACCAGCAGACCGACGGTGTCGGTGGTGAAAATTGCCGTCGGTAGCAACGTGGATGTCACCACCGTCTGCAAAGGGGCGGCCGAAAGTTGTCCCACCAAAGCAAGCGGGACAGCGCTGAATGAGAAGCTGATCACACCTGCCGGGCATTAAGGATACCGCATCTACTGTGGAACGTGGAGTAGCCAGCGAATTTCTGTGGGGCGTCACGGCAGTGGGAAGTAATGTTCGAGAAGGTGTTGAGGGTTCCGCATTGAGTTGCCTTTGTTGTAGTTTCGAGTTGGCAACTTCATTGCGGCATCGCTGAATTGCAGCTTTGATGCTCCGCTCGACTTCGACTTGTAAAATATCATACCACTGCACGGCAGATCCGAGACTACGGCGGAAAGGTTCTTGGATCGCGTCACTCTTTATGTACATGTGAGAAACTGATGATGCCTCGACGTATAGACTTACGTGCTTGTTAATCATTCGGTATCCCCGGCGAATATAGTGGGTGTGTAGAGCTGAAGCAAGCGCATTGACGGCATCACACGATCGCTCAAATAAGGCACGGTAGAAGGCGAGTAACTCAACAGAGACGGCCATGCGAGGCTGACATGGTGCAGTGGGAAAGAGGCCGTGATGAACGAGAACTTGAGCGATTGTAGAGCACTCGCAGCTCTTGACCTCAATGGAGACAAAGTCTTATCAAATTTGAGATTAGTTGTTATACGGAGACGTCGTGTAACTTACGGTCAAATAGAAGGCATATAATATTGGTGGACTTAGGGTTGCAATCGATGCGTTCACAGAGCGAGAGGTGGTGTGGAGTAAGGGGGAGTGGCTTGCCAAGCGTTCGGGAAACATAGTTGAGATGAGGTGCGATTAGTGTCGGAATGAGTATTTTCCAGTTGGCGCACAAGCGCTGAGCTGGCATGTCAGGAAGAACGCGACGGGGACGGTCGGTGGCAGCAGGAAGTTCAACATCACTGGCACAGGTATCTATTTGCTCTGTATATTCCTCGCGTTCTTCTGGATGAGGGTTGTAATCTGGGTCCGAGTCGTTGACAATGTCCTCGAACGGCGGGTCGCTATCCTCATCAACCTGGCCGGGAGAGTTGACTGGGGATACCACAGGACATGGTTGAGCGGACCTAGCCGCACGGCTTTCAAGTTCTGCAAGTCTTTCCGCTAGACGACGACGCTTGACAGCCTGGCCTGCGATTTCGACTAAGTTTTGCGTCTTAAACTTGTCCCTGGGTCGCCTCGGGCTTTCAAAGTGAATACCGAGCCCCCTCGTTACCAGCTGAGAGTGACGTCTTGGAGGTTTGGGAGGCATGGTAAAGAGCGCAGTAAAAGGAAGAAAACATATGAAGAGGAAAGAAAAAGAAAGACGGGGCTGTCACACGGCCACATATCGAGGTTCGTACGATGGCAGGTTGAGCCACTAAGAAAGTGCAGGACAGCTGCGCGAGATGAGTAGAAGTGCCACATACGAGGCATGAGCGAGGTTGATACTTTCGAGGCTCGTATGATGACCAGCTGAGCCACTAAGACGGTGCAGGGCAGTTACGTGAGATGAGCAAACGAGCCACGTACGAGGTGTGAGCGAGGAATAGTGTCGAGCCCAAAATGGCGCTTTGTAGACCCGAGGCACAAACGGAGCACAAACGGGGCACGAAAGGGGCACGAACGAGGCGGATATATATTATGTGAGGTCGAGGCACTCATGAGGCAGTGTCTAAGAGACCTATTACAGCCTACAAAGAAAATGGGTCTGTAGGATCGTCGGAGTTCGAAAAAAGTGCTGCCTGAGGTGTATTTGCATATACTCTTAACCTATAGTCCCAGCCACACCTACTGTGATGAGCCGCTGCTACAAACGCTTTGTTTCAGATCAGGGCGAGGACTGGAAGGAGACTTTGGATGTATTTGAGATATCTGAAGTTACGAAGACATCGGAGCAGACCCTGGCACAGCGAGGGCAAGTTTTTGGCAACATTCGGCGTAAGATTTGCAACATCATAAGTTTATCAATACCTCATGTGCCTGATTCTCATATTTTACGTTTGAGATGGACATGGCAGCCGCGAAGTATGGTTTCCAAAGTGTCCTAGTCATGTGTGGGAATATTGTCAATGAAGATAATTCTTTTGGTCACGCACATGCGACTCAAGGAGCCACAGAAGTTGTTTTATTCGTATTCGGAACAAGTACGTACACTAATACTGGATGCATAGTTTTGGCAGATTCGTTGTAAGGCGAATGAAGATACGATCATCGGTCACCTCAAGGCCCACGTTTTGTGAGTCTTTGACTTTGTTGCCCAGTCGTCTGATGTGAATCCACTATCATAGTCACTTAGCATCCCTGGACACTGTCGCCGAAGCATTTAGGGGGGGTGACAATGCCAGCGACGACCAGGATGACGACGACCGTATGAAAGTTCATACCGATCCACATGCGAAGTCCTCTAGCCGTGGCATCGGGACCTCAGCTACCGTCGAAGACAGCTATGAGGCCCAGAAGAACGCTTTGAAGAAGCATCTCCTTGAATTGATATGTGAGTTTGATCCGTCGTCATCATCATTTCATTTGATCGCCCTCAATGATCGTTGTCAGCGGCCGCAGGGGTGGATGTATCGAGACTCGGAGCAAAAAATTTCCCTTGGAAGGCGCTACTCCCTCTTTTGGCAAATGGTGGTTTCATCATAGAAGGTTACCCATTTGATACACTGATGCCTGGGGAGTGCCGCAACCAACGAATGAAAGGAATAAGTGATTTGAAGCTTTCCGAGATGAAGCGCTTGATATGTGCGATCCAGGCGGGCACGCTGAATGTCAAACGCGTCAAGGGTGCCCGAGAAATAGGAAAGTGGTGTTATTATGTGACTTTCTTGAACTGCGCGTACTCATATCTTCTGCAGCTGATCTCCTCGCCGGTGTCGTTCCAGTGATCATCGAGGAGCCCCCACCCCCTTCGTCACATCACTCTCGTGCAAAACAGATGTTTGTAGATGGGAAATGTAAGAGGGGCGGACCCCGACGCCTTGGCACAAGTAGTATTGCTGCCACACGCGGCAAGCGTTCTCAAGCGGAGACCGTCCTGGCATCCAATTCAGAATCTGAGGAGGAGAGAAAGGGGACAAGACGCCGTGGGTCAAAGCGTGCACGATTGGACCCTGCATCCGACTCCGGGTCAGAGTTTGAGGCGGCTTCCGAAGCGTCTTCACACCATCGAAAGAAGTCCAGCGGGGTGGCCCGGCTCTCCATGAGTTCTGATGGCGAGTCAGAACCACCAAAGCGTGTCAAGCCTCGTCAACGTCAAGAAGCCGCAAAACGTAGCAGAAAGAAGCGCACCACTGAGGTGCAGAGTGTTCGACGAGGCGGTGGTGGCAGTAGAGGTGGTACACGTAAGTTGTATCGCTCCTCCCTGTTTGACTTCAATTCACTGATCGGCGTTCATATTAGATCCTAAAAAATTCAAGAGTGCGGAGATGGTTATCTCCTCGGAAGATGAGAATGCCGCTGAAGGACGTGAGTAATCGCTTCCCCTTGTTCGACTTCGCTCACGCATTCACGTCAGCTGCCAAAAAACTCAAGAGTGCAAAGATGGTCATCTCCTTGGAAGATGAGAACGGTGCTGACGAACGTAAGTAATCACCTCTCCATCTTCGACTCCACTCACGCATTCATGTCAGATACCAACAAAACTACGGAGCCTCCCAAAGGTAAAATCTATTGATAACGTTTCCACCATGTGCTTAGTGTTTTTAGAACGCCCAAAGCCTCGCTTGGTCAAGTGAAGCATTGTTCCGAACAATGATACTTCGTTCCAAAGCGGCAAGATCGCGGGCGACGTTGCTCACTGGCAGGCAGCCGTGCCAGAGGCGCTTCACCAAATTTCCAAGGATCCGATGGAGATGAACATCTCCGATTCACGCTCACCCCAACTTGAACATTTACAGCCCCCCAATCCAACAAGGCACACTCATTGCCAGCCCACACTCTTACTCCCTTTCGGGCGTCACCTACCCCCATTGCGTCTACAGCACCATCTGGGGACCCTCCGCCAGCTGTTCCTGCCCTTCCTGCACTCCCCCCTTCTCACCTCCATCTCATTATGCCCTCCACTCTAGCTCCATCTCGGGCATCACCAACCCCATCTGTAGCCCCACCTGAGGGCCCTTTGCAGGATGTTCCTGTCGTCCCTGCACCTCCCCCTTTGCGGCTTCCTCCTATTCCACCCCCGCCCCCGCCACCCCATAATGGTGCATTGACAACGTCTGTGCCATCAGAGGTCTTAACCCGACCTCCAGTGCCTCCTCGACCTACGGGTTATCCACAGGACCCACCGTTACCTTACTTCCCGTCATCCATGTATGGCCAAACGTCGTTTGATCCTTGTTATGCGGGCCATCCGACCAACTACCCCGACCAGGCTTATCAACAGCGACCCCACAGCTTACATCCTAATGATCCATATGGCCGTACGACTCTACGCGCCCCTCCACGTGGAGATGTGGCCAATTCCAAAGGATGGTATCAAGACCCACACAATCCGTATGGTAGTGCAGGAACTAACCCTCACTCGCACGAAAATACTCCCCAAGTGGGAAGCTACGATCTTCAGGAAGCCCTCCCAATACTACCACCAGCGCTAGGGCCTCCTGGACCTTCTTGAAGTGTACCTTATGTGTGTTGCGTTGTACTTAGCTTCTTGAATGCATTTCTTGAGTGATTACTGTCTTCTATCTCTTGACAACCGAAAAATTTAACATAGGGTAATTCGTCCCCCCTAACAGAGTCTGAGTCTGGCCCGACATAGAGCACACCATGACTTTCAAGTAGTATATACTCTAAGCTATGCCCTTCATCCTTCAGAACGCTTGATGACTTCGATGTCAAATTCCAGATGGAGGTTCTGACGACCATATTGGACCCACTTCCAGAGGCGGATGAAATGCTAGGGTGAGCCTATTATCAACTGCGACTAGGAAAAGTTGCGACAGATCTAAGACTCACAAGGGAAAGTTCGAGCCTCCTCTTTTTCAGTTCCCCCAGCTGGACCTCGTCTAGCGCGACGTCAAGAGGTAAGTGAGGGAAAACAGTCCGCCTCATTGGCCATCTCTCATCGAAGCAATCGACCAGCTGGACAAAGAACACTCGGCGCTCTTCGCAACTAGCGAAGTCCCAATGCTCATGGCCGTAGAAATGTGAAACAGCCCAAGAAACCTGCCAACTGCGGAGGGGGAACCGTTCAAGAGGCGTCAAACCTTGAGGTAGAACCTCTGAATCTGCACGGACGACCGATGGTCTAGCGACTGGTGAGATTAGGCGAGAGGAAAGCACTGGCAGACAAGTGACTTACGTGGCGAGGGTCGTCATCAAGATGGAGAGTACGATTAACCATATGCTCTTTGCTTCCGTTTATTTCAAGTCCACAGCAACCGAATGGTAACCAGAACTGAACGGGAGAATCCCTTTGCGCTGAACCTCCGAGTCGGAGCTCAAGTTTCCAGACATATTCAACAACTGAAGATATTCCCTATCAACCACACGCCACCTTCGCGCTCCAGGGCACGACTTCGACTTCTTCCCTATCTCACTTGCCGTGGTACTCACAGCAGCTCTGTCCTTGTCCCATTAATCTTCATTCCGCAGATCTTTTCACGATTAATTAAACACGTACTAGGCACACTTTGACTTCACTTTTTCGGATGCCGTGATGCTCGCAGCGGTTACTACCCAGCCCCACTGATCCTCATTCCACAGATTTTTTTCATGATTAATTAAACACATAGGGACGTCTTCCTCCAGCGTCCTTTCGATCACCCTCCAAGCACAACTTCGACTTCTTCTCCATTTGGAACGCCGTGGTGCTCGCAGCTGCCGTCCTTGTCCGGGTAATCTTCCATCATTGTTGCTCAGATCCTCATTCCGCAGGTTGGTCACTTATATTAAGGTGGGTTCTCCGGCATGTCACCTCCTCTCCCCCCACACTTAACACCCACTTTTTCTTCCCGTCTTCCCATCACCATGGACTCGCCCCCTCCTGCATTCACCAGTCTTGCTGGCGTCCCCGACTCACCCCCTCCCCCATCCACCAGTCTTGCTGGCGTCCCCGCTCATGCGCCTGTGGATCCCCCCGACTCTGAGCATCTTCCTGGAGACCCCTCTGCAGAATACATTGACCATCGTACGTTTTTGCATCATCTCGGATATTAGAGCTAACTCCCAGCCTAGTTCTCATCACGCGCCTGAGGCAAGAGCTGGGAATGGTCTGCAAAACCCTTGACTACCTTGCAATTATAACGGGTGTGGACCAGTCCACGAGGTCCCAGGACGCCGATGTGTTGTCAGCAATGTCTGCGTTGCTGAGCCAGCCCGGCCTTTATCGCCCTCCTGCGCCGCCATCTGCGGATCCGCATCAGTCCCAGTGTATCGCAGAATATGTCGACCGTCATGCGTTTCACATTGTGCCTCTGATATTTGGAGCTAACTACTAACTTAGTTCTGGTGACGTGCATGAAGAAGCAGTGGACAACCGTCAGCAAAACCCTCCACCACCTTGCAATTATCACTGGTGAGGATCAATCGTTGAGGGCTAGGGATGCCGATGTGCTGGCAGCACTATTTGCGTCACTAAGCCAGTGCGACCCTGATCCGCCTCCTGCGTCGCCATCCACTCGCAGCTGTCGGATTTTGAAGTTCCGAAGGCCACTGGGAGAGTGCGACAACCCTCCGGCTCCTATGTCGCCGCTGTCACCACGTGAACTTTATGAGCTTGGGGTTGACCCTGAATTCGATTGCATCTGAATTGGTGGGTCTCCACATTATTCCAACCTATGATCAAGCGCTCAACGGACACAGAAACTCGCGGTCTACCCCTCACAATGGAGAGCATGTTCTTATCAGTGTATTCCTGTGCTCCTTGCCCTTGGTTACTAATCTCGTCGCTCACACTTTTTCTTATGCTTGATTTATATCTACATACTGTGTATACAATGATGTAGCTAAAGTGTGAAATGTAGTCAGAGTGTGAGGCGTAGGTAGTGCGTGAGACACATAGGTAGAGTGTGAGGTAGATGGTGGTCGAAGAGGCCGTGGAGATCGCCATGGACGACGACGAGGCCATGGGGGTCGAAGAGGGGCATCAGTTTGTGCACCCGTGCGTTCACAGGTATGTCTATTTTCCCTTTCACCACCCTGCCTTTGCAAGAGGTTCTCGAGGTCAGCAGAGTATGAAGTAGTAGGTAGCGTGTGAGTTACGTACCTTGATGAGTGCTATCGGATGTTGAGAGGCCACAGAGGTCATATTGGACCACGTGACGAGGTCATGGAGGTCGAAGAGGTGGAGGGTGCGAGTGGAGGTCGAAGAGGCCGTGGAGGTAAGGGGTGGGGGACATTCTTCAGGTCAGTAGAGTATGAGGTAAGTACGTGGAGGTCGAAGAGGCCATGGAGATAGGGGGTGAGAGGCGCTCTTGAGGTCAGTAGAGTATGGGGTAGGTAGTGTGTGAGTTACATACCTCAGTGAGTGCCACCGGAAGTTGAGAGATCGCGGAGGTCATAGGGAACTATGCAATGAGGCTATGGAGGCCGAAGAGACCGTGGAGATCGTGGTGGACGATGCGACGAGGCCATAGGGGTCGAAGGGGCCACGGAGGGTGCTTCATGGAGGTCGAGGAGGTGCAAGAAGCTCTTGAGGTCGGCGGAGCATGAAATAGGTAATGTGTGAGTTACATACCTTCGCAAGTCCCATCGGAAGTCGAGAGGCCGCGGAGGTCATAGTGGACGAGGCCATAGAGGTCGAAGGGTATTTCGAGGCGGTCGCAGAGGCCATGGAGGTCGAAGAGGTGCAGGATGCTTCATCATGATGGAGGTCGCCGAGGTCAGAGAGGTGGAGGTGGTCAATGAGGGCGTGGGGGTATCTTGAGGTCGGCGGAGCATGAAGTAGGTAATGTGCGAGTTACATACCTTCGTGAGTCCCGTCGGAAGTCGAGAGGCCGCGGAGGTCATAGTGGACGAGGCCATAGAGGTTGAAGGATGTCTCGAGGCGGTCACAGAGGCCGTGGAGGTCGAAGAGGTGCAGGATGCTTCATGGAGGTCGCCGAGGTCGCCGAGGTGGAGGTGGTCGACGAGGGCATGGGGGGTAGTCTTAACTTTGCAGCAGTGTGAAGGTGACAGACGTAATGTTATAGAGGGCCTGGAGAACGTAGCATTGGCTTTGAAACGTGATGTTGGAACCCGGGGGCTGTACGAGTACTCTGGCTCAGACACGACGTGTGGACGGACACCGTCACACCGTCCCCGTCCACACGTCGTGCTCGAGTCGACGTCTTGTTTTCATTGTATTGTCGTCGTATGTTGCCATTATACTGACACGTGGGCGGCAAAGGAGGGGGAAGAATGGTGTCGTCGCTGTCGTCATCGTGTTTTCTGCAGCGTCCGGGGCAGAGGATGGAGAAGGAGGGAGGAAGTGCGTAGTAGAGGGATGAGTGCAGGAAGATGGGGGGTCCAGGGTCAATCAACACGCAGAGATTAGCACGACGCATGGACGTCTCATTTTCATGCGCGAGTCATCCGTGTCATTGTGGTGACGTGCAGTCAAGAGGAGAAAGGAGGGGAGAAAGGGAGGGACAGAAAGGGCACGCAGAGTAGACAGAACACGACGCCTTGTCGCCTTGTCCCGTCATGTCCGAGTCATTGTGGCGACACGTAGTCGAGAGGAGAAAGTGTGGGAGGAGGGCAAGGCATTAGGAAGGACGACCTGGTAATCTCTCTAATAGCATGTGATCTTAAGTGAGCATCGACCAAAGTTAGCTATTGAACGTGAATCGGACTGACCTTGGTGAATACAAAGCGTCGTCACAGTGGGCGGCAATAGTACGGAACTCCCGAGCAGCAGTTCCGGGAGAGCGGTGGCACTGGGACTTGATGTATATACAGTCTCTGCGACCGTAATGTTAACGGAACCCTGAATAAGAATCAGAAGAAAACTAATAAGCTTGAATACGAACGAAACAAATGGAAAGAGCAGGGGTTTGCAAGGGTGTTCACGAAGAAGAAGCACACCAAAAAAGCTGAAAAAATCAACAAGTGCGAAGACAAGAGCAGGTTTCTGCTGTTCGGCATTGACGGAGCCGTCATGGGACGAGGGAGGAGTCGCACCTCGAGGATTTGTCCACCACTGTGAACGATGGGAGAAGGGGATGGCTGAAGAGAAGATTGATTGTGGCATGTCGAGTTGTAGTGGAGGAGAGTGAAGTTCCTCGTCATCACGTCGTCATTGAGTCGTCGCAATGAAGGAGAGACAGGTGTTGGAGAAGGGGAAACGTCAATGGTGTTGGCTGACTGTCAGATAGGACGGGTGCACATGTAGACGTACGTCGCGTCCGAGTCGTGTTGCGTTATGTCACGGTGTCGTTCGTCATCGCTGCCATGAAGAAAGGGGGGTGACGAGGTGGAGTCCATTGCCGTATTGTCGTCGTCATGGCTACGAAGGGTGGGTGGTGGGAGGGTGAAGTAACCCGAATGCAGCCGGAAGATGCTCATGATCCGATACGATCTGTCATCATTGATCACGGCTCAAGCTCAAGTTACACCGGACAGGGGGAGGAGGAAAAGGCGGGGCGAGAGAGGAATGGCGGGGAAGTTGTCGACTCAGGTGACGGAGAGAGTAAAGCAGGAAGTCGGACGAGAGCCCGGGTGAGTACCAGTGAGACACATCGATGACACGAGACGCGCTGTGCCGTCCTCGCGGCACGTTGTGACACCATCGACATGTCCGGGTGGCAGGAATGGGCGGTAGGATCTAGGAGGCCGAGGAGGTTGAGATAGCGATGAAGGTTAACTCGGAGAAAGCTGTGGGGGCCGTGGGGGCCGAGGGGGTCGGAACGGAAGTCACCAAAGGTTGTCGCGCTTCTCATCGTTGGGTCGTTGTGCTCCCGTGATGTCGGACCATGATTACATAATGACTATCTTCTGGCGGACCATTCATGAGGGCTTCGGTGATGGATAGGTGAGGCAAACGTGAAGCATACCTCAAGGTGAGATCCGCATCATCTTTATCAGGGTTCTTACTTGGGTTGGGAGTCCCGCCGCAGCCTGAGGAGGCTCTGGCTCCGGTTCTGTCATGGTGTCCACACCCTTCAAAAGTACATACCTTGAGGTGAGACTCACATCGTTTTTATCGGGGTTCTTTAATAAAACGCTATTACATTCTTTGGCTGAGACTCCCGCCGCAGCCTGAGGGGGTTCTGGCTCCGATTACTGCCAGTCGAAATGTCCACAACCTTCGAATCTTATTCTCCGCCCCCACCCGACTCCCACCTTACTCAACATTCACTCGCAATGTCATTGCCGCCTCAGGAGCAAGCTGAAAACACCGACAGTCCAGCCGTACAGTCGCAGGAGCTTCTAATGGTCATCCCACCGGCTGTAATCGTGCAAGACTGTAGGTTGGGTTGGCAGATGGAAAAGGAAGTTGAGCTAGTGCGTGACATGTGGCTCCCACTCTGATTTTTGGCGCCGATTGACGACAACAGTCGCTTAATGTGAAGTTCCCGGCGTTATGCATTGCGTCGCAGCACACAATGAATCTATCCAGCTTCAGGACCTTGTTCTCTCCCGCTGAGGATCCTGATGATATTGTTAAGTGTGAGTCCAAGACTCCACAGGCCGCCACCCTACAAGTAAGTCTCTCTCACTGCATACTTACACCGACACTGAATGATTTAGCCTGATGCTGGCACCCATACAGAGGTTGCAAAGACTCGGACACGGGCATCGGTGGCACGTGCGATGGTAAGTATCCTCCTGTTAATCAATAGCTCTATCTTGTTACTTAGTATAGCTCAACAGGCGACGGAGAATGAGAGGCGCTCTCCAATGAGGCGGTAGTGTTAGAATATTGCAGGATAATATTAATATTACCGTTGGCAAGGATTTGCACGAACAATGGATAAGAATATATTCGTGACTTGTTGCAAGACATTCTGCTACAATGCCGTGCAAAAC
>JBBPMZ010000184.1:0-20411 GCA_038090575.1 Tylopilus cf. pernanus | reverse complement strand
TACACTTGAGTACTACACTTTTACTACACTTTTGTCCGCTTTTTTGTACACTTAGATAGTACACTTTTACTACACTTTTTGTCCGCTTTTTTGTACACTTAGATAGTACACTTTTACTACACTTTTTGTCCGCTTTTTTGTACACTTAGATAGTACACTTTTACTACACTTTGGTCCGCTTTTTTGAACACTTAGATAGTACACTTTTACTACACTTTGGTCCGCTTTTTTGTACACTTGAGTACTACACTTTTACTACACTTTGGTCCGCTTTTTTGTACACTTAGATAGTACACTTTTACTACACTTTTGTCCGCTTTTTTGTACACTTGAGTACTACACTTTTACTACACTTTGGTCCGCTTTTTTGTACACTTAGCTAATACACTTTTACTACACTTTTACTATACTTTTTGTCCGCTTTTTTGTACACTTTAGCACTAGACTTTTGCTACACTTTGGTCCGCTTTTTTGTACACTTAGGTACTACACTTTTAATACACTTTTTGTTCGCTTTTTTGTACACTTTAGTACTACACTTTCACTACACTTTTGTCCGCTTTTTTGTACACTTAGATAGTACACTTTTACTACACTTTTGTCCGCTTTTTTGTACACTTACAGTACACCTGAGTATCAACAAAATATACCATTTGTTGATATTTCTCAGAAATACAGGTAATATTATATTATTGACACCATGTCTTACTTGACCACTATAGAAATAACCTTGATTTATCACACAATTATTGAAATTTCTTATCAAAATACCAGAATATCAGTATTTTCTGAGAATTGTATGCTATTCCTAGAATTATCTGAGGGAGGTTTTTCCTGATGCGACAGCGCAGGAGCCTTATGCTAATATGGGACAGGTACCGTGGTCTGGTAACTGGCATGCAATGTCTGATTCTCAGTCACAGACCGCTCCGAAGAGCCTCCCAACAACGCCGACGAGCAACGAACAGTTGATATTGGTTCCAGAAGATGACTCGGACTCGCTACCCTTGTCACTGTGCAGGACTCACCGGCAGAATCGGGCACTCCCTCTGTGTTTCAGGGATATGCTACCTGAACCGCTGATGCCTTTACCTCCATCAGATGTTAGACGTTGCGTCCTTCAAGTTTCTGAATCTCTCATTCTGACCACCTCACTGCCATCCGCTGAGTCGGAGCTGCCTCCGGTTCCCGACGCAATGCCGAGATTGCGCCCCACATTCCGCACCCAGGCAAATTCATTCAGTCTACTCTGCCTATACGACACAGAAACTCTCCCTCATTATGACCCTCCTTCTTTGAGTCTTTCACATAAAGATCCGCCACGGCTTGTTGGACACGTTCCGCTGGTCTCTGCGTTGGGTCGATCCTCTCCCACCACAACAATCCATTTCATCCATATCCGAACGAGAACTGTCTGCTTCTTGGTGACTGGTATTGGAATCATGGATCTCAGCTGTCGAAAAAGAGCTTTTCCAAGCTTCTTGAAATTGTTGGCAGCCCCGACTTTTGCCCAGAGGACACTGTACGGGATATGAACTGGAAGGCAATTGACAGAGAACTGGGTGATTCGGATGTTCTAGATTCAGAGGAGTGGCTAGACGACGCTGCTGGTTGGAGGCGTACCACGGTCACCATATCCGTGCCACTACCTCGGCGGTCTCTTCATCCGGGCCCAAAAGAGTATTCTACTAACTTTTACTGTCGTTCCTTAGTGTCAATTATACGTGAGAAGATCCTGGAGCACGCTCATCATCAACTTTTTCACTATGAACCGTACAAACTACGTTGGCATCCTCCGCACAAGTCCCGCGACATCAGAGTGCATGGAGAACTATTCACTTCTAAGATTTTCCTTGAAGTGCACATCAAGCTGCAGGAATCACCTCCTGAGCCCGCTTGCAACTTGCCACATCGTATTGTAGCTCTCATGTTTTGGTCGGATGCAACGCAGCTTACAACTTTCGGCGGTGCAAAGTTGTGGCCAGTGTATGTGTTTTTTGGGAATGAATCCAAGTATGAGCGTGGTCAGCCATCCACCAATCTCTGTACCCATGGAGCGTATCTACAGGCGGTAAAACACTATTCCCATATGCTCTGGATCTATTACTGACCAAATGCTGGATTTAGTTACCGGATAACTTCAAAGATTTTGTGTTGGAGCACTCGGGCGGCAGGCTGCCCGGTGATGCCTTCTTCACGCATTGCTACCGTGAACTGTTCCACGCGCAGTGGGAGGCGCTGCTTGATGACGAATTTATTCAGGCATACGAACACGGCATCGTGCTCACTTGTTGTGATGGCATTAAACGACGACTATTCCCTAGAATATTCACTTATTCGGCAGATTATCCAGAGAAGTATGCAGGAACATTTGACATAAGTTTTAATTGATTGAACTATGGGTGGTCAACAGGGTTTTTATTGCGAATGTGCACAATCTAGGTGCACGCTCGTGTCCACGGTGCCTCATACCCAAGGATCAACTGTATAATATGGCATCTCAAAGAGACATGTTGTGGCATCGTTCATTGGCTCGCAAAGACACGGAAGAGTGACGCAAGAAGATTGTTGATGCTCGTCAGTTCATCTACGAACGGCAATATGTCGTCGACACTCCGCAGGTCGAGGCCCTACTCAAAGACAAGTCATTAGTTCCAACAAAGGTACAAATATCTAGGACGAGAGTAAACTAGAGCTGATTATCGGTATTTAATAGAACGCATTCTCCGAACGACTTCACCATACAGGATTTGATTTTTTCCTAATGCTAGTAATTGATTTACTGCATGAGTTCGAACTCGGCGTCTGGAAGGCCACATTCATTCATCTATTATGCATTTTGGATAGTCTAAAAGGTGATGTACTTCCCAAACTTGATCGCCAGTGAGGACCCAACTCTGTTACTCTGTAGTCAAACTAACTGCGCCATGACGCGGTAGCTATTGTCAAATTCCCACCTTCGGCCACGGTACTATCTGGCGTTTCAGAAGGAATGTTTCTGAGTTGAAGAGAATGGCTGCACGTGATTTCGAGGACTTGCTGCAGGTAACACCATCATTCCCGAAGCTTCCGAATGCTTGCTCACCCTTTGCCACATGTAGTGCGCCATCCCTGTGTTTACGGGTCTCCTGCCACAACCACACAACGGTCAAGTCCATAGGCTTTTGTTTTTACTTGCGCATTGGCATGGACTCGCGAAGTTGAGGATGCACACAGATGAAACTTTGGATATTCTGGAGGCGGTCACCGGCCAGCTTGGTGGTGAGCTCCAAAAGTTTGCAGAGGGAACATGCACGGCCTTCCCAACCAAGGAGCTTCGACATGAAGCAGAGGCTCGCAGAAGGCGACAGGCCTGTGGATATACTGGTGGTGCCAGTCAGCCGCGAGTTCTGGTCAACTCAGATACAAATGAACGCCGCCCAAAAGTTCTCAACCTGAGTACCTATAAACTTCACGCACTCGGCGATTATGCCGCACACATCAGGTTGTATGGGACTACAGACTCGTATTCAACACAACTGGTGATCATTTTCATTATGTTTTGTCAAAGTTAGGACTCATTGTAATTTCAGGGCGAACTGGAACACTGTACCAGCAAGGGCCGATTTTCCAGAACAAGCCGCAAAAATTTTGTGCCTCAATTAGCTTCAATCAAGCGTCGCCAAGCCCGCATCCGGCGCATCCATGCACGAAGGTTCTTGCTACAGGAAGAAGATCCAACCCCAACCATCCCTGAGCAGCACCACGTCATTGGGAAGTCCCAGAATTTTCCTGAGGACATTACAACCTTTGTGCAGAGGAACTCAGATGATCTGGCTGTAAAGGTAGTAGGTGGTTATACTCCTTTCTTGAGTTCACAATGAATTAGAATGGCGAATAACAGGATTTTGTATACAAATTGAAGTCACATCTGTTGCTCCGTTTGCCAGAAACAAGCACAGAGAATCACGGTTGTCCTCCCTGGTCCCTACTAGGTGACAGACCTCAGGTTACGGGGGATCCCAATACCCAAAACCCGCATATCGACCATATTGTTTTCCAGGGAAATTGAATCTACAGGCATGCTTTACTTCGTATTAATCACACGACTTATGATCTTCGCCGCGAAACAGAAGCCATCAACCCCCGCACCGACCATCGCGACGTTATGTTGTTGACACATACGGACCAATCCGGAAATCATCCCTTTTGCTACGCTCGCGTTCTGGGCATATACCATGCCAATATCATTTACACCGGGCCTAAGGTTCCGGATTATCGACCACAACGACTTGAATTCCTATGGGTGCGGTGGTTGGAGCAGCTTGACCAACCTGCAGGCTGGGAGCACTGTACCCTCGACAAAGTGCAATTCGTGCCTATGGATCGGTTGGATGCGTTCGGTTTTCATCAGCAAACCAACACATTTCCATAGCCGAGACTCCAGCTTTTCACACATTTTAGCCGAGCACCAGTCCGGCACAACTCAACACAGCATAGCACAACCCGGCACTCTCTGTGACAGTCTAGAAGACTCGGATGCATGTACATATTGTACATATTAATTACTGAAAGATATTTTCTTTTCCTCTCACGCTGATCACCACGAAGAGTCTGAATACTAGTCTAGGGTAACATCGAGAGCCTGAGCAGATAGTTCACGCGACAAAAAACCTAGTACAATGATGTGGGGAATATCAGGGAACTGCGACATTGAGAAAGGTAGTGCATTCATCACATACGATGCGGTGGTGAATATGTTTCCTGTATTGTGTGCTCGCGAACAACCGAGTAGCCGTTCTGGCGAATTGACAAACGAACGTGGCTGACAAATTCATCCGCAGCTCGCAACTCGTCACGGTTTTCAGCATCTTCGGACAGTAGTCAGTTGAGTTGCAGGGTGATAACATTCCAATGGATAATCTCGTATGCGAGATCCTTTCGCATGCGTGAGATTGCTCTGTTGCTCCGTGCTGCCTCCAGAAGCAAGTAAGCCTCCGTACTACTGCGCGGAGGAGGAACAATGTGGCCAGGATATTTCTAAATTGCGAAGCACGAGTCAACAGTGAAATATTCAAGTTTTTGCATGAGCCCTCACTGTGTTGGGTCTGTCTCTTAGTGGTGAGTCGTAACGGTTATAGCAGTCGTCCTCCGGGGAATCTGTACTGTGAGTTAGTTTCGTCAGTAACGTATACGCTGATAGCTCGAACTGACGTGAATCTGAGAGAGATCTTCGGTACATAGGACCAATCGCATTCTCATGGCGGTCCATGCTTGGAGCGAGCTGGACTTCTTCATCGCAAAGATTGTAGTCAGTACTATTGACGATATTCTTGTGATCCCGACTAAATCATACCAGCCAAATGGTTTCCAGGGAGACTGGTTGGGAAGGATGGCGAGATTTCCGGGTCAATAGTTAAACTTTTGAGCATCGTGAAGTGGGGGATGCGGTGAGGATGTCAACGAGGGCCACGGGTTATGTGGGAACTCAAAGGAAAGCCGTGCTAGTATGGCGCTATGCGGCGCATAATGTCAGACACATGTCGTAATATTAACACTCACTCAGATCCTTCCATCTCCACCATGCCCCTTGCAAAGACAATGCGTAGTCGGCTCAAGACAATCCGTTGCCCTCGCTGCCAGTGTGGAAAGAAGTTTTGTACAGAAACGAACGTCCTCCAGCACATGAATCAGCCCTCTAGTGCATGTTATGAACTTGGCAACTCACCTCTTTTTGTCGACCACGATGGTCCGATCAACGGGATAGGACTTACTGGAGACGCGGGCCTTCGTTCCTATAGCAATACAGTTCGGGTTCAAGAAGAACCCCTCAAGCCTATTCCACCCGAGCAGTCCGTATTACATGAAGATGTTGAAATGAACGACGATACACTCACTGGCTCTCCTAGCAATCGACCTGCTTCTTTGCTTCCTGAACCTGGTCCTGAGCAGCTTCTCCCAGGACGTTTCATCGAGATATTCGAAGGGTGCAGTGAAGTCTTCCCCGGTGGAAGCACCTTTATGGATGACTTCTGGATTGATCAGTACGCGGAACAGAGACATGAAAACGTTTACTACCCTTGGGCATCAAAACAGGAGTGGGCTTTTGCTTCGTGGCTGTTACACTCTCGTCTCAGCATAGCAGCCATCGACACACTTCTGTCACTTGACATTGTAAGCAAAATTCCTGGTTTAGCTCGCTTTCTCACCTGCTGTAGATCAAATGCACATCATTATCCTTTTGATCCGCGAAGGAACTCAGAGCATGCACCGAAATGCTTCCATCGGGGCCAAAGTGGGTTTGCGAAACCTTGAAGCCCGAGTACCCTGTCAAGGAACTGCTTTGACTCTTCTATCGCGACCCGATTGAATGTCTTCAAGCACTTCTCAGCCACCCTCTGTTCGCCTCTCATATTTCGTTCGTTCCCAGGAAGGTTTGGACCTGTGCCGCGAAAGTCTGTCGGATCTATGATGAATGGCTGAGCGGAGATCGTGCCTGGGAGATTCAGGTGAGAATACGTTTCAGGTACACAGAGATAGCGCGACTGATGTTGTCCAAGGAGGAGTTGCCAGGAGGAGCTACACTCCTCAGAGTGGTCCTGTCATCCGACAAGACCAACATCTCCGTCATGAGCGGCAATCGTGTCGCTCATCTGGTTCTCATTAGCCTCGCCAACATCGACGCACATATCCACAGCCAGACGTCTCTCCACGCGTATCTTCTGCTCGCCTTACTCCCCGTCGCGAAGTTTACTCACAAAACCACTCGCATTCGTAGCCTTCTTCAAGATCGTCTATTTCATCAGGCTCTCAATACCGTCCTCCCACCATTGAAGGTTGCTGTGAAAGTGGGGGTTATGATGAGTGACCCCCTTGGAAATCTCCAGTATTGTTTTACTCCTTTAGCTTCTTGGATCGCAGATACTCCTGAGGAGAGTCTAGTGGCAGTGACAGGTGCGAAGGTGTCGCCAGTCACTACTGCCACGTCCAAGAACTTTGGCAATCCCCATCGACACCCCCCTCGTACTGCGGAGAAAACGCTCCTCGCAATTCGTTTTGCATGCTCAAAGCACTCACCCAAGGATTACAAGAACTTCCTCAAGACCGTCAAATGGCTAGGGTTGAATGGTGTCGTCGAGCCAATTTGGATGGATTGGGTGGTATCAAGTCCTTGCGATTTCATCATGATAGAGCCGTTACATCACTTTCACAGATTCGTTTGGGACCATGACGTCAAATGGTGTGTCTCAGTGCTCGGTGCCGAAGAACTAGATTTCTGGTTTTCCCTTGTTCAGACCCCCGTAGGATATCGGGCGTTCGCTGATGGAGTTTCAAGGCTGAAGCAAGTCACGGGTCGCGATCACCGTCCCGTACAGCGGTATCTCATAGGGATTGTAGCTGGCAGTGTCCCTCAAAGGTTCCTAATTGCAATCCGTACCCTTCTGGACTTTCGTTACCTCGCACAGGCCCCTGTATTCACTGATCATTCCATCGATCACGTCGCTCGGGCCCTTCAAGAATTCCATGACCACAAAGACGCCATAATTCGCCATAGTGCACGAGATAACTGGGAAATTCCGAAACTCAAGTTGCTTCAGAGCGTAGTTCCTGGTATCCGTCGGTCCGGAGCCCCGATGCAGTGGACCGCCGATATAACAGAGCATGCACACGTTGACGAAATCAAAGTACCCGCCCGTGCTGGCAACAACCAAAATTATTATAATCAAATCGCACGACATCTTGACAGGTTGGATAAGTGCCTTAGGTTTGATCTAGCTACGTTCATCGAAGAACGGCGCCATATGGGTTCAACCACTGGCAAAGAATCTTCTGAGGATGAAGAGGATCACGAACCCGACGCAGAAAAGCTTGTTTCCGAGTACCCAACTTCAATGCGCCCCATCGTCGACTACTTCACTATGTCATTTGTGCTTCTGAACGGATCCAATCCTACTGCTCCCAAACCCTTGCGTACGTTTGCTACGTCAACAACTGCATTCCATGTGGCAATCAAGCCCTCGTTGCGACTCACCCTTCAGGAGGCAGCCCTCAAATATAAGTTACCTGATCTTGTTCCGGCCATCTGCAATTTCCTAGCACAACAGAATTGCAATCTGGCACCGGATAATGTCAAACTGCAAATCTGGCACAGTGTACGCGTACAACAAAAGTCTTACCACAAGAAGGACCTAGAACCACCTCAAACACTTCGCGCCGTCCCCCCTTCAGATACCAATCCGCACGGTGAATACGACTCGGTGATTGTCAGTAGTCAACATGAAAGCGATTGGCCGCAACGCGGATTGGTTGGGCATACCGTCGTCCAACTACGCGTTATATTCCAACCCCTACATTGCCACTTTTTTGCGGCATATGTACAGCGTTTCAATGTCGGAAGTGTGAGTACGGTGACTCAAATGTCTCTTCTCAAGTGAGCTGTAAGGGCGAACGGGGATCGCGTTGGGGACATAATCCCGATAACGTTGATTCATTCCCCTGTCCATCTAATCCCTCACTTTGGTACTGAGGCCCATCCACGCCTGAATACGCGGAATAGTTATGAACTGAGCAGCGAATTCTGGCTTAACAAGTATTGGTCAAAAGAATTGTATCACGCATTATCTCCCAGCTGACAGTAGTTGTCGAATACTCCTTATTACATACGTGTATCATCATATCCATCAATTTCGCTTGGTCGTCAGATTGTTATCTGTTCCCTTACTTTCGACTTTCATCCACTACCATCGTATCGACTTGAAGATCATGAACACTCCGTCCCACTCGAAGTCCGACGTGGCTCAGAGCAACTTGAAGGTTTCAGTGAGTAATCAATATTACGAAACACATATCTGGTTGATTGACAGCAACCTGAAATCACTCAGGCGGCACAAGCTACGCCTTACAACTTGCTGACTGTTAAGTACCCCGCTACCAGCTCTCTGTTTGGATGGGAATACTCACTGAAATGTGCAGCTAGCGACTATACCCCAACCTTACTGCCGCAGAGCCGACCACCAACGCAAAGCAATGGACCAGCTGCTCGAGAAGGACAGTTGGAAGAGGACAGTGTGGCTCACTCAACAGGAAGCTAGCGTCTCATACCTCAAATTTATCTATCCAGAGCGCCAGATACTTCCGAAAGACCACACTCTCGAAGGTTTATTAAAAACTTTGAAAACCCAAGGCTACTACGAAGACGCTACAGAACAGAAACCTACGAAAAGCTGGACTGAATTTCCTGTGGTCAAGCATGGCCAAAACACGAATCGCGAACCACTGCTCGCGAACTTTCTAAATAGGTTGCGTGCCGCTATCTACGAAACATGTGGTGTACTAGTATCGTGCTTGTGAGTGCCATTCACTTCTTCAGTTTAGCTTCCCCTGATGAACCATTCTGATCCCCCTGCTATAGCAAATGGGATGCCAAATCTTCAACAAAACCATTGGATGGTGCGCGCGCACAGAGAAAGCCCGACATTACGTGTTACTTTCAAACCCCTGAACTTGAAGGCATGAACAATCTGTCCTGGGAACAGGTGGTAACATTTTGCGAGGTCAAGAACCGCTCTGACACGAAGAGGGACAAAGAATCATTCATCGAACTTGCCGGGAAAGCCTCGTGCTTGCTGGGCGCACAGGACGGCCGTGTTCTAGTGTCTTGTATTCGAATTCTGGGGGCATTCATATACCTTACGACTTTCCATCGCAGCGGTTCTATCTCAACCTGTGCGTTCAACATCCACACTTCCCCACTCCACTTCCTGCGCATCATCATCGGCGTATCCTTCGCGGACTATCCTACCATCAGATTCGATATGTCTATCCAGTGGGACCTCACCCCAACACCACGCGCGCATACCAGCTCTAAGTCCACGGGTAGCCAGTCGGAGAAACGCAGCTCTAAAGATCAAGGACAAGAGAGATCGAAGTGGGTGGAGATCACAGATAAGGACAGTAAACGTTGCAGGGTCCGACTAAAGAACGTACTTGATATATCCGACAGCCTCGGTGGTCGAGGAACGACGGTCTGGGAGGGTGAGATGGAGTCGTCGAGCAATCGGGACAACCCGCGCGTTGTAGTAAAGGATTCCTGGACTGACCCGCTTAGGAAGTACACCGAGGGGATGATCTTACACATGCTTGGAAAGCATCAGATCGAAGGCGTTCCTACGTTAGTCAGCGAGGAACAAGTCAAGACCAATCTCCACAACTCGGAGGTCAATCATTCAACACACTTTCTTTGTTCTGCGCTTCCTTCTGGTTCTGCTTTCGACCTACGAGTCTTGTCTCGCCTTGTCTCTCGCCCTGTCGGACAGCTAATCTTGGAGTTTTTGTTGCTCGGAGAACTTCTCGTCGGATACCTTGATCAAGTTGTTGGTGAGACAGACTTGCATTTCGTGATATTCCACCACAACCTGATCGGACTTGAACTCTAGCGCATAAGGACGCATTTGAGATTGCTGGTATTCTCCACCGGGATATCAGCCCTCCGAACCTTTTTCTCGCACCAGCGAAGAACCGGACGGATCATTCGAAATACATGGACCACCTTTCTCCTAGTACTCAGCAGTGCTTACGCCAGAACATACAGAGTCTTTCGTGGCGAGGGATTCTCGGAGATTGGGGTTATGCAGTCCCCGTCACATCCCCCGAAACAACGTTCTCCGACACATCAAGCGACGATGATCCCCTCTCTGACTCGGACTGCCTGCCGAAAATCAAATTGCCTATCGATTATGACAATACTGTTCCTGCTCGAAAACTCGGCAGTCCTGATGCCCCACTATTGGTGCCTGTTTCAAAACTCACGGCTAATCACGACATTATGCTGCGGATGGGTGCTGATAACCCCGACGACAGTCCCCGCCAAACAATTGACTTATGCCCACTTTATCGCACGGTAAGCTTGATGTTGCGTGTGTATGGTCTGACAAAACTGATGTGTCAAATAGGGAACCTGGTCATGGATGGCTGGGCAGCTTGTGATGGCTGGACCAGGGCAACCCGTGATGCATGATGCTCTCCATGACTTGGAGTCATTCTTCTATGTCCTCGTAGGAATTTGTGTTCTCTACGATGGGCCCGCTCGACAGAAGTCAGAAGCTGATCTTGCAAAGTGTTTCGACAAATTCTTCAGCACTTTCGAGCCTAGCCTACTCAAGATGATCACCATTCAATCGGACGTAACATGGACGCCCTTCATCGTGAAACACGTCGGTCCATACTTCAAACCAATTATACCTCTTCTGTGCCGCCTGCGAGCGGAAATTATACTACCATTGGTGACGGATGAGAACGGAGACTTCTATCGCAAGACCTCGTGTAATCATGACACTTTCATTCGACATATAATTACGACACTTTCCGACCTTCAACCCAACAATTGGAAGAATGCATCACATGAGGGTTCGGACAATGGTAATAACCATGACTCAATTCCCCGAGCAGCGCCATCGGAGACCGCTACTCACCGGCCCGAATCTGGACTACCGAAAGCCCCACTACTTTATGCACCCCCCGTTGTGCCGAAAAATCTTCCTCATGGCCGTGCTGCTATCCGGACTGACTCCGCCTTACACCAACCTGCAAGTCGGTCCCTCCGACGGGATCGAGAGCTTGATCCGGATCCGGATGATGTGGGTCCTGCCAGCCCTTCGAAGCGTGCCCGGTTCCGAGTCGACCCTTTCAACACCCTCCTGGTTCCCTCCTCCGAGTTGACCCTCGAGGTAGGCGAATGGCTCGTAGCGTTGGCACGTTGTTTGAGGCAAAGCAGGGATAGGCGCTTCTACAAGAATTTCTTCGTGATACCTCTTACATAGGTTGTTACGTAGAGCACTCGACGCGACGCTACGAATAATAAAACAAATAAGTAACGCGTGTTTGTTTTGACTCAAGTAAACGCATTTGGATTGAAAGTTTCACACTCCTTAGTTCAACACCTCATTGGAACCGCGTGGGGGTCCTCTACTTATACTTTCCGGTACGTCGAAAGCTGGTCTCGTTGGCCATCGCAGTCGACTCACCTTGATCTTCTCTGTTCGTTCTAATGCCTGCCAAAAGAAAGTCCAGCAGCTCTCAAGTCGCTAGCCACGCGAAAAGCAAACGATCAAGGCCAGAAGAATTGTTCAACGACGATGATCGTCTCGGTGAGTTCGTCATTGATATCTGTTTTTCGTTTTTGAATCTTCATGTCACAGAAGTTGCCTCTGAGACCCAGCCAAGGCGTTCGTCGAGGGATCGCAAGGGGTGCGGAGGATTGATCCAGCAACTGAAAAATATCGAGGACATTCAGTCCACAAGACCTTCAAGACAGTCTACCCATGACCTTGATATCGCAACGGTAGGAGAGGGAATCAATACGATGGCCCCCTCTCATTTGTCTGACACGGCGTGCAAAGATGAAGAGAGTTAGATCCCTCCCTGGGCAGAAAGTTCTGTTCCGTCGACACAAGTCCGGCCAGCATTTACGCTTTCGCAATCCAGCCAGTTCGGTTTCAGGATTCCCCCCTCCCGTGATGGCAAGGAGCATACAGCGCCACCTTCTATTAAGCGTCCGTGTGTATATTCTGTACCGTATTCCTGAACTGTAGACAAGCACAACACCATGATAGGTCTTCGGTCACGTCAGCCACATCATCTTATTCGATCCCCCCTCCATCTCTGTTTTCCACGACCACATCGCGTGCCGGTTCTGAGTTCACCGCGGCCAGCTCGCAGGTCTCATCTCAATGCAGACCAAATGGCAACCATGGAATGGCTTATGGAGATATTAACGTGCCCCACCCACAACGACGGGCCTCACAGCTTCGACTCCTTGCTACTGCTGCAACCGAATCCCGTGAGGTCGATGAAGTCCTTGTTTCGCCACCGCCAAGGCCAGCAGGATTCCGTCGGACTCCCTTGCCTGAAGCTCATATCAGTGCATCCGACATTGACGAGCAGTCTCCGGACGAGGATGAACGCCCGGGCCTGGCTGAGTCTATAGTGTGTAACGCGTTAGAAGGCCAAGGCATCAGTAAGTTTTGTTCCATTCCGCGTTCACTTACTCTAGTTTGTCATGCTGAGTACGTTTGATTTGATCAGGCGCTATGAATGTGGAGCTTCATACTAGTACAAGCAACGAACCTACGAATGGCACCATTGCTCGTGTGATCACCCAGGGTAGGGCAAGTAGCTTATGTATCCACTTGACTAATGCATTAATTAGGTAACGTGGAAGATGTTGTTGCGCAACACCACCGTCGCAACCGCCCACCACGACTCCCCAATAATGCACAACTTATGGCCGTTCGTAACCAACAAACGTTGCAGTGTGTTGGCCATACTCAGCCCACGCTACGTGATACGGATCAAGGGTCTCGCCCTGTTAGTCGTAGCTGGTCCAGAGCCAGCAATGTAGAGGAAGTGGACGCCCCCATCTTGTCACACCCTCGAGCAACTCCGACCATCCTACCTCTTCCAGCTGATCCTAATTCCCTTCCCACTCTCGGGTCCACTACGGCCGGCATGCATGCAGACAATACCGATCCTTCCCAACTGAGTTTCTATCCCCCTGCAGTACGCGATTTCATTGAGCGTGCAAAACAACTCTCCCACTGCGACCTCGCCTCTCTCAACTCATTTCCATTGCGTCCACAATTCAATTTGAAGGCTATCGAATACATAGACGAGGCTATAGTTGAGCGCCGAAACCGTGGATTAACAATACCAGACGGTGAGTACACTCGTTATTGTACGATACGGTTCTGACTATTTATAGGGTGGTGGCCGCAGTACCTGGATGGCATCACCAAGCTGGTGCGTAGCTGTTGTTTTTTTTCTTCAGACGCTAACTTCGTGCTAGTTATGGGAAGACATAGGTAACTGGCGATCGTCCCTTAAGAAGAAAGCTCGTAACATCGTCCGTGAACGTTATCGGTGGGATTCCCAGAACCGTCGGACCGTCAATGCGGAACTTGCCAAAGCACTTCTGGAGCGAGGAGATTTCTTGAAAAACGGGAAAGATGAAGACGTAAGTGGAGTATATGCCGATGTGTCAAGACTGACGTCTGTAGGGTCATACGAACAATCTTGCGCACCCTGCGCTTGAGGGGCTCGTTGTTGATTTTTTTTACGCCGGTGGTAACTCAGTTGGAAGTCTGTTTCCAGAGGTCTTTGCAGCCAAAGTCCCCCGACCCGCTGTCGCGCTCGCTGCTACCACTGTAGTAACATTTCCCCTTTTCTGATGGTTCGTACTGAGTGCATATATGATCAGGTGAAGCTTGCCCTTGACGAAGTCGCTGTGGAGGGGAAGGAAGTCACATTCAAGCGTGACATTTACACCAACATTTATACGGACATCCTTGGCCTCATGGCGAAGTGTGATACGACCCCGATCCACCAAGCGAAGACCAAGGCCCTTCGTGTCCAATGGGCCAAGATTGGAATGTGAGTTTTCGTTTAATACCAAATTCCCCTGATCGACAATTTTTTCTGATTCTTCAGGAACGGCGGATCGACTACCACGACAACAGGCTTCGAAGTCAATCTTGATTAGATCTGACGTTCGAATTATTTGTAATCATGTTATATCTGGGAGGACTATATGTACACCTGATTTGGAATGCCAGTCCCACCTTTTCCCTAGTCTGTGATGTGCTGTCGAGAGTATCCATACCTGGAATGGGCTGAACAAATGTTATAAATCTGTCCAGCAGTCATTTCCAGTGCTGAGCATACTGGGCCATTGTGGACAAATCTTTGATAGGTAACTAATTTGTGATTGAGAGGGAATCCAACCAGTCATTCCAGTCATTCCCAGATATTTTATGCACTGGGATAATCTGGGATCAGCCTGGAACAGACCCACCAGTTAGGTACCTTGATGGAAGTAGCTGGACAGGCCAGACATCTGACCAGTACTGGCCAGTACTGGCCAGAGGAGTGCTGGTTTGCTGATGTTATTGACCCCGCAGATGTACTCAGATGTTGCCATCTTGTACCATCCTTCGCTGATGGAAGACTCCGTCCTGACGGACATGGAGTGTCTCGCAATACGTGCGATTCGGAAGACTGGAAGTGCTATTACATCAATCAGTAAGAGGTCTTTTCATCTTACCATCCAAAACTGTATTTCTTCAGGTTCATTGACCGTGATATGGTCATGCGCTATCACTGGGGCTTTGGTGTTGGCCATGTGTACGCATATTCCTCAAGATCCAATCAAGCTGACAAAGACATCGGAGCTCAAGGTGGTGTCACGATTACCTCAGATTCCACCGCAGAAAACAGTCTTAACGAAGCAGACAATCAAGCTGAGGTCCCCGAAGGTCCCGATGATGATACATGTATAGTAGTGTCAGATGACGACTTTGACTCCAGCGATGACAATGGACCTGACACGGATGCCGAGTCTGATCCATATATTCTTGCCGATGCCACATACGAGTCAGAGGGGAGTGGTATGGAGGGTGACGACTATGCATTCTAGGGTCATCAATGGTACTGCTCTACTGTTGGAAGCTTATCCATTTCTTTTCACACACACACTATACTTACTACCTTTATGTGGACTAAGTCTTAAAGTGAAGTCGAAACTCTCAGGCCATGTCCCCCCCACCAATCTCATGCGATGACCATAGTACTGGCAGATGATGATACGGTCAAGAATAACATCCAAGTTGGCAAGGACTCGCGAGTGTATAGTACAGTGTCTCTGGATTCACCCAAGGTACATTTTATGGGCCCTCCCCTGCCGTCCGACACATCTCCACCTTCTCGGGCCTGGAACAATGAGGGCGATATATGTGATGACGATACGTTACTTACTATCACTCCTTCGGAGGACGTTATCACTGTTCCCCTCCAACCCATCACTCATCTTTGAGTTATCGATGGGTTGTGGTGAATTTACTGACCGTTGTCGAAACTCGAATGTTTGCATGTCGCATTCCGAGTCGTCGCCCTCCTTGTGTCTGTCAACTCATCTGCAAATTGACATCGCTGCGATGTCACGGCCTACATCATCATCCTCACCTCGGTCTCAACTTTGTTAAAGAGTTCTTATCTTTTGCTTGAACAGCTCGAGGATCTCATTTGAAAGTTGAGGCCACTCAGGGTGTTGAGGTCAACTTGAGGAGTGTGTACAGCGTAAACGTCGAGCCCTTAAGGTTCTCGAGTACTTACAACTCTGACTTGGATTGCCCCCCATCTGTTGCGTCTCGTATCCTTAGTACGGCCTCAAACTGGACGGTCACGGGTAGACCCGTGGGAACGTTATGCCAACGTCGCACAACGTTCGAGACACGACGGCGTTACTTGAAACCATAGACAACATGTTTGTCGATGTGACGAGCCCCTCCTCCCCTTTCTCCTCCCCTCCCCTCCCGTTTATCTGAACTTCCGAAGACAAACTTAAGGTGGTCTTGGTTCAAGGGCAGCCCTGTTTGTACTCAGTCTCGTCAGTCCCGCAGCGTTGAATGAGTTCGTTTATGGGTAAGTTGGCATTCACAGGTCCCAATCTATCAACTGACTCGTTTAGCTTACAAAATGCCATGCACGAACCCACCGTCGAGTACGATACTTCCCTCAGAACGCGTTTGTCGAAAGCATAACTAGCGCTCCCAGAGTCATCCTACAATCCACCACCCTTGATTTTTGTTGGCGCTGCAAGTCCACGTTCCCTTTGCCCCGAAGAATGGATCATCCGATATGAATACAAAGTGATCTGCTTGGCCGAATTCAGTGACAATGAGGTGGTATCCGAGTATGTTAGATCTTGCCACTCACAATCTCATTATCGATCGTGTCCCACACATTACAGACTGCTTGCACACTCATGATGATTTCGGCTCTCCCTCTTCTCCCTCTTCACTACCACACCAGTTTGTCGCAATGACACATTGTGCTCACTGCCCTGCACACAATGATGACAATGACAAGGTGATGCCTCCACTCCCTCACACCTTTCCTGGCCTCGTTGCAACGATCGCACGGGAAGTGATCTCACTGTATTCAGCGTGGGAGCACTATCGGAAGGATGGGGACATGGGAGATATAGCACAGGGTGTGTTTTGGGGTCACCGTGTTCCTCAGCGACAGTGGGGGGGAGTATGAAGCAGGACGTTTTCGGAGAGCGGGAGTGGGAGTCACATGGGGACACCAACGTCGGGGTTGGTGGACATGGGGAGATATGAGTCAAATCATCATGCCGCCGATGCTTGTTGGATGCGCGAGAATAGGGTGTTTGATCCAGCCAGGTCAACACGTGGCTAACTAGTTGTTGCGAATGAATAGTTGGAGTGGACACAAGCAGCAGGCTAATGTTCCACTGCGAACGGTGAGCTTAGTGGGGGAGAAGATTACTACGATGCTGACAATGAAAAACACCCGTCAGCTTTGTCGATGGCGTGCCAACCCACCAGCCACCCTCTCTGTCTTCAGTCTCTGAACCTCCCTATTGTATCTATCTTGACTATCACATTCATGCAGTTCCCCTGTCTCCTTGTCCACAAGTTCCATACATTGTCTCAAACACTAGAGTGCTGAAGATCTTGTCACAGCCATAGCATATTGCATCCACCAGTTGGTCCGTATGCATATAAATTAGCCTATCATCGATCATGATGTGCCCTTAGGCTGTATGTCCCCCAAGTCGAAATTATCGTTCACATCCTGGTTGTGGGCCCTGAGATACATCTTGAAACCGTCCAACATTGTCATTGCCTTTCGACTCGAGCATCACTTCGTTGCCCCATGCATTACTTGGAGGGGTTGAAAGGGCAGCTTGCATATGAACAATCTATCATCTTTTGGTATCAGCGAATTTTCTGTTGAGCCATCAGTCCGCTCGAGTCGTGCTCGTCGTGCTAGGTTGAGCCTTCACTCCCCAAATTCTGTCAGCAAATGTGAATCACTCATTCCTGAATCTGCACACTGGTCCCTGTTCCGAGGCTAGCCTCTTGTTGAATGTCTTAAGCGGACCAAACCGCCTACTTCAAGTGCATCCATGAAATCCGCGAGCGGCTAATATCCTAGGAAATTGTTCGTCGCAAAACTAAATCAATTCGATGAAGGTAAAGACGAGTATCCAGTGGAAGCATTCTCTGATTTTCAAGTTTTACCTAGCAGGTTATGAATGACCCCAATGGACTACCAAAAGGTCATGGTCACTTCGTGCCGTCTACAGGAGCTACTTATACCATACATGAATGGACTAGTCTCTTTTCTCCGTTCTCTCCCACATGAGTAAGCCTAGGCTTAGGCCTAAGCCCTAGCTTTTAAGCCAGACTAGGCTACTAGTAGCACAACACAATAAATTAAATGATTAACTATTGAAGGTCTTTCTTTTGGCTGAATGGCCCTAAGACTTAGAAGCTCCTACTAGTAACAGAGCAGAACATAATTTAGAAGGATATTGATGGTAATAATTTACTATGTTTAGCAGCAATGGTCAAAAGATGTCAAGATGGTAATTTATGGTAATTATTTATATCAGACTTGTCATACCATGTAATTCTAATATGAAATATAGTCAGATGTATATAGTCAGGTAATGTGACAATCAGAATGCAAACAGCCAGTCTTGTTGCTACCAGAGTTGTGTTGCTTGCAATATTCCCTCTACTTCTGATGAATAAAATATATCTCTCGTATTATATTCTTCTCCTGCGTTTCTGTTTACATCTATTTACTGACTACTCCTGTTGCTCTGTTTGCCCCCCTCCGAGTTCCCTCCTTTTTATACTTTCCCCTCCATTCGTTTATTTTCTGTTTGGTTCCATCTGTGCCTTCATACGTCTGTGCTTTGTTCTACATGCATGATCTGAGACTGTCTAACTGAGTCACTCGTATTTCAGTTCATGATCGACATCTGCGCCGCCTTTTGTTCTTAAAGCATGATCTGAGACTGTCTAACTGTGTCGCTCGTGTTTCAGACCTTGAACAACATCTGCGCCTTTAAACGCCTGTGCTTTGTTCTATGAGCTTGATCCGAAGCCGTCTAACTCAGGTCGCGGTCTAGATTTCCTTCCTCGATGCTGCCATGCGTATCCGTGTTCCTCTATGTCCTTTGGCCGACGTGACGGCTATCGCTCGCGGCGTGGCGAGCAAGTGGTTAACGATCTATTTCGTGGGTTTTTGGATCCAAAGCTGTTGGCCATGATGATGACGCTGCTGGTCGTTGCTGTTTATTGACCGGATCCTATGTGTAGGACGGACATGCATGGACATATCCTTGACCTGCTTTACTTCGCTTTTCGTGTGGAAGGCTACATGCTATGTGGCGTCCCATGACATGGGTCTAATGATGTGCTACGTCGACGTGTTTTCACTGGGGACAGGGTCATCTGAATCGTTTTCGTCGTTGCAGGCACATTCGATAAATTACGTAGTATAGAGTAGTCAGAACGTTGAAGACAAATAATTTGTGTAGTCCGAAACTTCATTTGTTTTTGTCTATGTTTTACCTTGCATGACTCCGATCTGAAACAGTAACGATAGGAATCGACTTTCTCTTTACCTGTCATGTATCATGATGTCTCAGTCCATGGTAGGACCGATCTTTACCTCTGTTATGTCCCTCCGACTCTGATAAAAGTGTGTCGTGATATTTCCTGGTGCGTGTCCGAGCCACCCCTTCTGTCCCCATCTTATTGATCTTCATGTCTACTTTGCTCGTCTTTGGTTTCTTTGGCGTTGGTGCTGGCCGTCGTAAGGCCTTGCAGAAGTCTGACAACAAAACCGTGTATCATTGTTTTTACTCTACATTTTTTCCGTCCCCTTCCGATCCTTCTTGCCATTACCCTGCTGAAATTCGTTCTTACAGTCCCTTTGGCGATACGGTTTTGCCCGACAATACTGTTGTTTTTCTTATCGCTAAGGGCTTCTTTGCGCTTCATCAGCCTATTCTGTTGGAGGCGATCACTCTGCTCCCTTTTCCTGGCGATCCTGCGGACAAGACTTATGAAACTGGGATCCCCGACATGACATTGCCTTTCGTTGTTGGGCTTGGTGCGGTTCCTGCCAAGTATGATGTTCTCGAGGATGGTAAGTCCAGGGGCTGTAACGTAGTCGTTTCGGACTATGTTCGGGATTCTGTCAAACAATCCACCCTCCAGTAAGTTCCTTTATTTTCTGTTGATTTGTGTGCTCACTTAACCTTAGATGTGTTTTCGAGGCCTCGCGCGGACGCTGGACTAAGACTCCAATGCCAAGTGTGAATTCAACAATCCACTTTAGTGGGTTTTTTGGAGGCGGCAGCTCTTCCTGCTTTCGCGTCATCGTGGAGAATGTGGCGCTTAACGTGGGCCATGTGGACTCGACGGTTACTCAAGGTACCCCTGTGTCTGCAGCAGCCGGAAAGCGAAAATGGGGGGTCTTTTCCAGCAGATAGTAAGTCCTTTGTCTCTGCTTATCGCGTTTTTTTCATTCGGTTGTAGTGATACCTCTGGGTC
>JBBPMZ010000183.1:0-20525 GCA_038090575.1 Tylopilus cf. pernanus | reverse complement strand
AAGTCAATGCCTTGCGAGCCGCTGCCAATTCCAACGTTAGTTCACTCCCTCTATGTCCAGGAACCAAGACATACTCGTAAGCCATGTCCGTGCTATTTGTCCAATCAAACCAGCCTTCGTCACCCAGTCCGACAAGGTGATTGCTGTCGAGAGATTTGATAAAAGCGGACATGGTCTTGACCCAGTTTGTGATCGTCGTGGTCGTGCATGTTCCGGACGTAGCACTACCGATGGTTCCACCTGCTATTCGACAACATCAACGAATAGGAGCGGACTCACTTGGTAGAGCCCGTACAGCGGGGTTCGTTGGCTGTTGGACGTGTCAGACGAGGCACCCTCGAAACACCAATATGCGTACCGAGTTCCCAGCCAAAGATGGTTGGCTCGTCGAGGTATCTCTCTACCCACACCTTGACATATTCTTGATATGCAGCCTAGCAGCGCGTCAAGGGAATAACCAGAAATGGATCATGTCCAAAACGCACAATGACGTCGGGGTTTGTATAAAAGTAGTCGTGGGGCTGACCCTGACCAATAATTTGATCGACGTAGACGTCCATGCCACCGTAGTTGTCCCAATTGTTGGTCAGCGTGACGATGAGACGGATATCGTTTGCTTTTGCGGCCGCGATGACGTTGTCTTTTGGACATCTGGGGTGAGTAACAAGACTAGATAGAGAATTGTCTAACCAAAGTTTTCGAGACCAGTGGGACCATAGTTGATGGTCGCTGTGCTTCCGTTCCAGAGGTGGTAGTAGTCCCCACTTGGCGTAGTGACTTCATTAAAGCCCCTGATGGATGTTGCGTACCAACAGGCATGACATGCGGCACTCGGGGGAATACATACCAGGTGCGCACGGTCGTGCCTCCCGTGGCTGCGATGTTTTGAAAGGTTACGTTCATATCATCGGGTGTGAGGCCCATGAGACCGACCCAGTAGGAGTTGGCGCTATGACGTCGATGAGCCCCGGATTCGACACAGTGATGAAGACCCACCCGAAAACCGTGTAGGGCGCACCATCGAGAGTGAAGCCTTGGCCGTCGGCCTTGACGAAACCTGTAAATTGTCTGGTAACAGGGTTCGCCAGCTTTCGGCGTCAGCGCCAGTAAGTAATGCCAAGTACGCAGCGATGAGATATCATCTCACCGACACTACCGCCGCAAGCAGAGTAACGAGAGATACGCTCAGGATCATATCGACGCACAAGAGGTACAACTCGGATCAGAATAGCACTTCTGGAGGGTCTTTATGGCTTTACGTATATATCGCGCTCATGTCTTGGAAACGAGATCCCTTCTCACATCACGGCGCCCGCCCTGTTCGTTGTCCATGTCATGGCAGTTAGTTCCAGTTCCCAAAGGTTAACTGAAAGGATCCGTCCACCCACGGACGCGCCTCAGTTTCTGGCGAACCACGTGGACGTTTTTTTTTTCGACAGTCCACCGTTTTTGAATCATGTTTCATTTTATTTTGGACAGTCGTATTTTAAACCTGACGTGCCTCGAGGTAGGTGAGTTTCATTATCTTGCGCCCCAGTACATCATGAAACGGCGAGGCACTGTAAAATTGATGGATGACCGGCACCAGGCTAAGGAACGCTGAAAGGTCAACAGAGGATCAGCTGGCAAGTCTGTACGACTTACCGGAAAACCCGCCGGTCCATTGCCATCGGTTCGAGGCGAGAAAAGTGCGAATTTTCTCCGCGACTCGACGACATAAATGAACCCGCGGGCCGGCTCTATCCATCCACGGCTGGGCACATGGGTGAATACAAGTAGTTTTGCTCAGCTGGTCGATTACTTACGGTGGATGTATTCCACGCGTTGTGGTCTGGTGACCAGCACGGCTATATGAGTGGGCTAGTTTATGCCGATCCGTCGGAGGTTCGGGCCACTCACGGGATCAAACGATGGCGTTGGTTCATGGGAATACACATGAAATGGATATCTACAAGCTTAGGTCCTTTTCCATGGCAATCAACTGTTCCAACTTGTCAAAGTGCGGGCCACTCAGTTGCTGAGCAGTTGCAAGCTGGAGGGGACCCCTGACTGCGGGTCCGCCGTAGCCCCAGTGCTTGGCGACCAATGCTTTGACGGCACTGATACCGCCGACCTTCTTGGTGGCATAGTCACCTTGGCCCAATAAAGCCTGTAATTCCATCGCTTCCTTGATATGACCGAACTGGTAGAGCTGGTACAATTTGATGTGGAGTTTGGGAACAATGTTGGGAAGGGCGGCGATTGCGCCTGCACTGCCGGACAAGAGGCCCTGAAGGAGGACCTCTGAGACGCCTGCGAGGGTGGCGAACTGGGAGGAGGGCTTGGCAGACGTGACACGGTGAAGTTTCCCAATGTTTGCGCAGGAAAGCTTGGTGCCGACGATGTTTGGATGGTCGGATAACTCGATGATGATGTCAGAGTCGAGGTCGATGCCAGCTGTGACGGTGGGGAAGTTGTAGACGAGGTACGGGAGGGGAGAGTGGGTAGCAACCTGGAGGGGAATTGAGAGAGGGATTGGCAAGATGTAGAAGCACGTACGTCACGATGGAACGCGAGGATTGCGTCTTTGGTCATCTGGGGTGGCCATATGGAAGGGGTCAAGACAAGGACATAGGCTGCGCCTGCCTCCTTGGCGTCCACGCAGAGTTTCTTTGACTCCCTGGCAGACGGGGCACCACAGCCAGCGATGATGACGACGCTCTGGAAGCCATTGTCGTCGAGTGTCTGACGAGTGAGGGCGATGGCCTGCTTGCGCTCCTCATGGGAGAGATGCTGGGCCTCGCCGTTGCTCCCTTGCACGACGATGCCTCTGACACCACCCTTGGGAAGGAGTCAGAAGAGTATGGAGTGGTGCAGAGTGCATACCTGAGCGAGACGGAGGACATGTGCCTTGATGGCGGGGATGTCGAACTCCTCGTTCGCGGTGAAGAAGAGGACTGCGGGGACGTAGATACCAGGGGGAGGAGGGAGAGACATTGCTCGGTGTGTCCATGACGAGCGTGCTAATATAAGACGAGCGGAACTCCGTCTCGATCGCGCGTGACTTGAACATGACCCGTCTCCGCCAGTTTGCGACGCTGCACCAGGCCCGTCCGCGTCTGCGTCCCCGCCCTCCTTTCCTGCCCCGCGCGCTCCATGTCCGCGCGCTCTCCTACTCCTCCATCCCCCGCTTCGTGGCCCGCGCCTTTCGCGTCCCCATCGCCGGCGTCACCATCGGCGCAGGCGGGTTTGGCTATGCCAACTACAAGTTCGAGGGTACGCCCGTGTCTCTCCTGCTCATTCTCTCACCGACACCGTCCAGAGCTGCGCAAGACGACATCTGCGTGGCTCACCTCCGTACAGGACGCCGCCACCGACATCTTCGACTCTGCGTCCGACGGTATCAAGGCCGTGTCTGCCCGCGTTTCTGCCGTCAAACTCCCCGACGTCGAGACGCCCCAGTTCCTCAAGGACCTCTTCTCGTCAGACGACTCGTCTCACCAGGACCACGGTTCTTCCTCCCAGGACTCTGCAGACCCGCGCAACAGGTCTCCAGAAGAGAATGCCGCCATCGCCGCCCTCGTCGCCGCAACCTTGTCTGCCCCTTCCGACCCTTCCACCAACGGCAATGGTCTGAACGCCACCCAGAACGGTCTCATGCACCTCACCAAGAAGCTCATCGAAATACGAACTATGCTTCTCAGCATCGACCAGAGTGACAGCCTCAAACTCCCCAGCATAGTCGTCATCGGCAGCCAGAGCTCAGGCAAGAGCTCCGTTCTCGAGGCCATCGTCGGCCACGAATTTCTCCCAAAGTCTGTATCTTCTACTCCTTCGTACCCACCATCACTCATCCGTCACAGGGGTAACAACATGGTCACCAGACGTCCCATCGAACTCACTCTCATCCATACTCCCCCAAAGGGTAATGGCGACCCTCCAGAAGAGTATGGCGAGTTCCCCGCTCTCGGTCTCGGCAAAATCTCCAACTTTGCCCAAATTCAACAGACGCTCACTGACTTGAATCTCGCTGTATCCTCTTCCGAGGCCGTTTCAAATGACCCCATCGACCTCCGCATATATAGTCCCTATGTCCCGGACCTCACTCTCATCGACTTGCCCGGCTACATCCAACTGGCTTCCATGGACCAGCCAGATTCTCTCAGGGACAAGATTGCTGGTCTATGTGAAAAGTACATCCGTGAACCTAATATCATCCTTGCTGTTTGTGCTGCGGATGTGGATCTCGCCAACTCACCAGCTCTCCGCGCCAGTCGCAAAGTAGACCCCTTGGGTCTCCGCACGATCGGTGTCGTCACCAAGATGGACTTGGTGCCTCCAGAGCAAGGTGTTTCTATCCTCGAAGGGAACCGCTACCCACTCCACCTCGGTTACGTCGGTGTCGTGTCCAAATCCTCTGAAAAGAAATCTTCCTTGCTTTCAAACGGTGCCCTCGTCAAACGCAACGAAGAAGACTATTTTGCAAAGCATAGGGAACACTTTGACGTGTCTTCCTCCTTGATGGTAGGCACCGATACCCTGCGCCGCCGTCTCATGGAAGTCCTCGAGTCAAGCATGGCTTCGTCCCTTCACGGCATCACCAATGCCGTTCAACTCGAGCTCGAAGAGGCTACTTATCAATTCAAAGTCCAGTACAATGATAGACGCATCACAGCCGAATCGTACGTCGCTGAGACCGTGGATGCCCTCAAAGCCCGCTTCAAGGACCTCTCCTCCCAGTTCCGCAAGCCCGAAGTGCGTACCAAGCTTAAAGCGATGCTCGACGACAAAGTCATGGACGTGCTCGAGCAACTGTACTGGCTCGACAAGCGTG
The DNA here is from genome assembly GCA_038090575.1 of Tylopilus cf. pernanus. Taxonomy (NCBI): domain Eukaryota; kingdom Fungi; phylum Basidiomycota; class Agaricomycetes; order Boletales; family Boletaceae; genus Tylopilus; species Tylopilus cf. pernanus. The sequence continues at coordinate 15,712 of JBBPMZ010000183.1, read as the reverse complement.
CGCCCGAGCTGGGCATACTCGGGGGCGACTCCAAAGTGAAAGCTGGCGAGATTGATGCGTACTGGCGACACAAGCTCGAGGCAGCTTCGTCTCTCCTCACGAAATCCGGTGTTGGTCGGGATTCGACGCTCCTCGTCGCAGATGGGTTGAGGGCGCTGATCGACTCGATCGTTGTTGGAGAACCGTTCAGCCACCATCCCCGCGCGGCCGAACGGCTCGTGCAGTTTTCACACATGATCCTGAGGGACCGAATCGGGTTGACGTCGGACCAGGTGGAGAACTGCATCAAGCCGTACAAGTATGAGGTGGACGTGGACGAACGGGAGTGGGAACAGGGACGCGGACGCGCCGTGGCCCTGTTTGAGAAGGAGATGGCGATGTGTGAGGCAAAGTTGAAGGAGATTCGCAAAAAGGTTGGGGGCAGCAGACGGCTGAGTGGACTGATGGGGTACGTGAAGGAGCTCGAGGACCAGGCGCAGGAGAGAAAGAACAGGCGGATGTCTGGTGAGGATGAAGGGCCTGTCGAGGAGCCCGAGTCGTATCGATACCCACCTGCACAGATCTTGGACGGTGAGATCCGTGTCGAGCTGTCTCGGATCCATCCTGACATGTTGACAGCACGACACGCGATGATGTACAGCGATAGGCTGTCCATATTGAAGCTTCGCCAAGTGGCACTCAAGTCTAAACGATGCAAAGGCGGTCCTGAAAATGATGTGTTGTGCCCCGAAGTCTTCCTCAATGTCGTTGCAGACAAGCTAGCTCATACCTCGACCATGTTCATCAACATTGAGCTGCTTGACCATTTCTTCTATCAGGTCGGTTTTATGTTGTGATGGAGACCATACCCTAAATCTGCCCTCAGTTCCCGCGCGAGATTGATTCGCGGTTGATCTATGACCTGGACCGAAGCGAGATCGTTCAGTTTGCACGGGAGAACCCGGTGATACGGCGTCACCTCGAACTTCAAGAACGGAAAGACAAGCTGGAAGAGGTCATGAAACAACTCAACAGCTTGTCGACGCTCCGTCCAGACTCCAAACCTACGCCCAGACGCCAGCGCGGATTGTTTGGAGGGGTGTTTTGATGATATTTATGCCGGGCCACACTCATTTTCACTCTTACTTGTCACACCTCCACTTACTCCTCATTTATTATACTTACCGTTGGAAACATAGCAAGATTTGGTAGTTGTATAATAAAGCACCTTCGCCACTCTGGATGAAGGAAGGGCACCATTAAAAGATCGGGGTAAATAAATACAGGGACCGAACCCAGTAAGAATAAAGCAGTGTCTACAGTTTAGCCTTTTCCCGGGCAGACTGCAGACAAGGCCATGAGCACAAATCAGGCGAGTTTGCAAGTACAGGCGTACCCCGAGCAAGGCACCCAGTTTGGCTGCCAGCATGATGTTGCCCTTGCTCTTGAGCTTGCCCGTCATGAACGCCTTTTGGCCATCAAGCTGTCGGTGAATGGGTCAGCCGTGTGTAGACAAGGTAGTAACCCCCCAAACAAACGCCAACGCACCTTGCCCAACGCCAAGTCGGTAAACGTCTCGTCGCTCATGATGAGCGTCACGCCCGCCTTGGTAGGGGCCTTGACGGTCCCCTTGTAGACCGTGCCCGCCTTCTTAAAGTCGAGCGTCCACGTGGCGACTTGCTTGTCGGCGTTGGTGAGCTGGATCTGGATGACGGCGCTGGTCTGTGAAGGGTGAGTACGGGCGGGACACGGTGGGGTTCGTTGGGGCGTCGGTACCTTTTTCACTTGGGCGGCTCTTTCCGCGTCAGACAGGGTGTTGAGGTGCGCACCGAGCTGGGAAAAGATGTCGGATGCCTGTGGTATGACGGGTCAGACGAACGCCTCGCAGGACAGACGTATGGGAATACCTTGAAGCCGTCGACTTTGAGGTCGGACATGGTGTCAGTGATGATGGGGAGCAGAACAAGAGAAGCTAGCGGCGACAAGGTGACCTTTTTCAATTCCACGGCTCATTTAGTTACATCATGCATATGATAAACCGGCTAATCGAGGTTCGTAATCGAGGCACAAATCACTCATATACACATTGTACCATCAGAGCAAGTGCTTATCGTACCAGGCATGTTCGAGTTCGAGAGCTTCCCTGAGCGTCTCAGCACGTTGCCAGCCGTGTCCTTCTCCCTCGAAAAGCCGATATGCCACTCTGTCCGCGTGTCCTTGTCTGATAATCGTGTTGACAATTTTCTCAGCCTGTTCCGGAAGCACGATCTTGTCGTCCGCCCCTTGAAGCACCTTTACGACAACGCTCAGCCTCTTGGGAAACCTATCCAAACATGAAGCGACGTACCAAAAGTGGAGTGACGATTTTGTCTGCGTAGTTGACAGCGCTACGCGCTGCGTACACCTCTGGGACCTCCCGCGCCGTCCCACCCAACAGCTTGTCCGCATACCTCAGTTCGTACTTGTGCGTGAACTGCGCGAAAGAGAAGAGATCCGAGATGCCACTGGCCGATGTTGCCGCCTTGAAAAAACCAGGGTTGGGCGCGAGCGACACCGCTGCGAGTGTCGTAAACCCGCCAGCCGAGGCGCCTCGAATGGCAACACGAGCGACATCGATCAACGAGTAGGGCGCAGCTGCAAGCAGGGTTGCAGCGTCGTGGCAGTCTTGGACGTCGACGATACCCCAGTTTCCAGCCAGACGAGATCTAGAACAAACCAGGTGAGGAACAGCTCGAAAGGAAGGGATAGACATTTACATGTATTCTCTACCGTAGCCTGATGAACCGCCGTAATTCACGTCCAGCCTAATTCAGATGGCCTCAGTTGTACACGACCGGGACAGCGTGCTTACCATGCATAGCCGCGGCTCGTGTAATACAGTTTTTTCCAGTTGAGGGTCTGTGCTTCCATGCTGGTAGGGCCACCGTGGACGTTCACAATGCAAGGTGGCTTTTCGTCAGGGATACTCGACCCCGAGTAGTTGGGACTTTTGGGCGCATAATACACCACATAGAGCGGTTTCCCGTCTCTGTACAGCGTGAACGGTTTGGGCGGAGTGATATACACCTCGTTTCCAGTCCTGGATTGAAGAGAATTGGACTTGAGAAGCTGATATGAGGGGACAAACGATGGCCCAGAAAAGGTACACAAGAAGATACCTCCCGGTGCATCGCTTCTACTCGCGTTGAACACAATCGAGCTGCCCCTCTGAACGACACGGTCCGCGATAGTAAACGGAAAGTCTTTGATCTGCACAACCTTCTTGTCAGAGAGATTGACAATGTAGAGCACGCTGCGACCATCGCGGAAAGCCATGAACGCGCCGAACTTGTTACGACCACCTGTAGGATCGTCGATAATCGCATAGAGGAAATTCGCAAGGTACCACGCAGGCCAACCAAAGTCCTCCTCAATATTCTCTGTAATCGCGAGCTCAGCAGAACCCGTCAGGGTAGAGTAGACGAACGGGTTCTGGAAGCCGTTCAACTCGTCCGAGGTGAATGCCAGCGCGGTGTCCGAAATCCACCTAGGGGAACTGACTGATTTGGTGAGCAGCGCGCCAGCCACCTGAACCTTGTTCAAGACCAGGATCGTATCCTCTTGGACGAGCACGTCCGCCACGCTGATCAACGATCCTTCCCATGGCATATCCGGGTGGTACCATTCCTGCCAGCCGATTTTCGTACCCGATGGGTTGAACACCGGGGCCGCGTAGAAATCCGCGCCAACAACAAGAGGGAAGACAGCTTTCCGAGCCGTATTGATGACACACAACTTTGTGACGACGGTTTGGGGTGTATCGATCGTGTGATCCTCAAGGATGGATACTAAAAGATCATGGCGCGTAGGATGGACGGCAAAGTTGGCATATCTGTATTGTGGATTTTCTATGCTCAAATCAGTGGTGAGGGTCATGGTAGATTGGTTACAGTGAAGATTACCTGATGTGATTGGCTCAGGTTGAGCATTCCCCGTCGCTTTGGTAGAGTACACGCGATTATCGGCAGAATTGGAAAAGTAGAGAGTACCTCCATAAGCGATCGCCGCAGCACCTCCGTACTCCTGAACACCAGTACGCGCACTATACGGAGATGGCAAGATATCACGTTGCCCGAGTGAATCCACAATCACACAGCGAGCATTGTCCTCTGGACGCGATTCTATGTGGTAAACATTGTTGTTTGTTGGGTCGACGAAGAGATCAGAAAAGAAGATACTCTGGGGATCGGTGAGATTAGTGAGGCATACATCAATGAAATGTGCTCACGCCTTGGACGACAGAGTCTGCGGTGATGGGTGATTCCCACTTTCCATAGGGCGCAGTTTGTGACATGCCAGTGGCTGCAAGACGGTGCTAGGGATCATCAGAATTATCTCCCACCCACTGCATTTTCTTGCTCGATCAGGTTAATGCCATCAGGGTGGTCACACATTTGGGGAGTGGGCAACCCGTGTTTCCAGAATACATATACCCGCGAATGCCACAGCACTAAACTGTACTATTTGGAGAGACCGAGGATCATCTATCAGTCACTGGCACAATCAGCCCGTACTTTATACTACAGCCTTGCTCCTTTGCACGACAGGTATGACCAGAGTGAACCAGGTATCTGTAGGCGTGGAGGGCTGGGTAGACGACAACGCTTTCAACCTTGCTTTGCGTGTATCATCTTCCGTCCAATCCGATACATGACCGTCATTCAAAAATGGAGGCGACTGCACTATGTCAGACAAATCGACTTCCCGAGTAGCAAAGAAAAACTTGAGGTATCCAATGTCAATCTCTCGGTTTTCTTGCAACGAATATGCAAAGGGAGACGTCCCTCCGGGTCCGTACCCGATTGTAATCACCCCATTCTTTTTGAGCGGTGCTTCAGGTATGCTTGTGTGACTAAGCTGCATGTAGCATGAGGCTAGAGGTGCCCGGGCCATGTCAATGTCAACTGAGGCGGAAGAGTGATCAACAAGTTTACCCACCTATGCTCAAACTGCCGTTATTGAACAGGAACACATTCAAATACAAGTCCCGCTTCGTGTAGTTCGTGACTTTAACCCCGTAGAGTGCGCCCGGGTCGACAACGAAATCGATGACAGTGGGAATCTTTGCATCCGGACCGTTTCTACACAACCCTGGCTCAACGGGCACAAGGAGTGGTAATCCAAACTCGTCGTATTCCCTATCTGACTCTTGCAACAAGTAAAATTCAACCGCAACCCCATCTTTAGTATCGATGTGGTCATTTTCTTTGATGAGATCAAGATACCAGTAGTAATGCGCCGCAGCATTCAAAGCACGAGGAAGACGATCAATAGTTGACTTGAAGAAGACCATTTTCATCCCAAACCGTTTCAACAGCGGATCCAGGACCTTGAGAACGACTAGATCACTGTCCATCGCAACTTCCAGCTTTGCCCCTTTGGTTTCCTTCGCCAACTGGAACTTCGAAGCATCAGGGACGCTGTTGTCTATCCTTTGGAAGCTTTCCTCGAGCACCTGAGAGAGGTCCTGATCCTCGTTTAGATAAAGGAGCAAGTTCCCAACTCGCGTCAGCTTCGCAAACGAAATATTGGCGAAATGCAATGTCGTAGACAGCGTGGTCTGGAAGTCTTCGATTATGGCAGTCCTATCAACTGCCACAATGCCCAACATTCGTTTCCGTTCATTATATAGCGTAAAATTGACACCGTATGAGACACCGTGTGCCAATCCAGCCCCGAAGATATATCGACCACTATTGTCGGTGCGAACAGAATGGCGGACTCGCCTACCAGCCAGTACTCTCGCGTCAAATATGACACGATGCTGGTTAAGTCCTTCACAATGAGGATTTTGCCTAAACACACCCAAGCCGCGTGAGCACTGAAAGCCACAGTAAAGGTAACGGTACGCCACCTGTTCAAGTGGATGAGCTCGAGAATGTCGACGTACGTGATATCGTCGAGAACGCAACTCTTAAGTATTTCGAGGAGTGCGGTAGTAAATTGGCCTCGCCCCTTGTGCTCGTACGCAAGCTCGCCCTCGCCACACGCTGCTAAAAGGACATGTGACCGAAGACCATCATAGGAAAACCCAGAAGAAAGTTTTCCAGCTCGTCCTGCCCATACGTCGTGATCAAGATTGGCCGGGATTATGGGATCACTGCTAAGATCAACGGTGCGAGGCATACGTGTTTCACTGTCAATTCTAGTACCCGAAGCTGAGTGACAACAATCCAAGATGACAGTCTATGGATGATGGTCAGCAGATCTGATACGGAATGTAGTGAGGTTGGTACCTACAATGTTATCTCCTCTTGCTTTAGCAATATCCCCGATCAAGGTACCAATTGTACGGTCAGGAATCGGGTGGACAACGGCACGCTCGTAATCCTGAGGAAGTAAGCACTGAATTGTTGTTTCCTTTAGTCCCCATGATCCCCAAGATGTCGGGGCTGGAAGCTCCCCTCCATGTCCAGCATAGAAAATCACGAGAGGGTCTCCATGCTCGATCCGTCGATCATTCCGCAGATCCTCAAAAGCTTTGATTATCGTGCTACGAGTCGCGTCGTGGTCGAAGAGCGTGCGTATCTGATCTTTGGGTACTCGGAGGTCTTCTTCTAAATATTCCTTCATTGCCCTCGCATCTGCTACTGCCCCACTGAGCTTCTGACAATTGGTGTAGTCATCGATTCCGATGATTAAAGCGAATAAATTTCGTTTGAACTGATCATCCCTGACTATTGGTGGCATGTTAGTGATTGCTAGTAGATGAAAATTACTGTGGCGCGGGGATCACCCCAAGCAGAGGACATCTGGCGTTCTTTAACTTATTGTATGTCAAAAATATAGATCTAACGTGATATGCCTCTCATCTTTGGCGTGCGTTGCGGGCGAGTGACGTCAGTGGGATGGAAGAGGTTTCATTAGAATATGCTAAGCACTACATTACGATGAAACCGAGTGAGGGCGGGTGATCGGAGGAGAGCATGATGTGGGCGGCAGCGTGTAGCACTGTCCGGCTCCGGTGACCTGAGGGTTGTGGATGATCGATGATCTTTGGATGTCGTTCCTTGAGTTGTGAGGTCCGGTGAGGGAAGGGGAGGTGGAGAGGCGGAGGGCAAGGTCGGGCAAGAGCGCGGAGCGCTCTCGGCCCAGAACAGAGCCCAAGGTGCCGGGTATGCGTGAGCTGCTCCCCAAGTATTACGAGTGACCGACGACGCAGGCCGCGAGGCGGCATACCCGGCAAGTGGGAGGAGGGAAGTGGAAGGGGCCAAGTTGGGCCGACCGAGGCCTGGGGGCCTTGGCCAGGTGGACCGGGCGCGCAACTGCCCATGGCATGATGATTGGCGCCGACTGTGCAGGTGCATTAGAGTGGCACATAGGGGGCGAGGAGCCTAGGGGTCATGTGCACGGTATATTCACTCGGACCTGAGGCGATGTCAGGGAGGAAGGGAGTTAAGCGCAGGGATGCGCGTGAAGTGCGCACCAGCGTGGGCGCACATCATAAGAGAACATGACGGGGCGAGGAACCCGGGGTTCATGTGTACCACGGCCTCGCTCGGACCTGAGGCAGCATCAGGGAGGGAGGGGGTAAGCGCGGGTGAGAGCGCAGAATGCGCGTCAGCATGGACACGCATTGGGAAAACACATGACGGGGTAAGGAACCCGGGAGTCATGCGTACCAAAGCCTCGCTCGGATCTGAGGCAGCATTAGGGAGGGAGGGGGGTAAGCGCGGGGAAGAGCGCAAAATGCGCGTCGGCATGGACGCGCATTGGAAAGCACATGACGGGGCGAGAGACCCGGGGTTCATGTGTCTCAAAACCTCACTCGGACCTGAGGTAGCCTCAGGTGTGAGACTGCATGCATGGTGTGACTGGGACCAGCCTCGGACGAGGTCATGACTGCTGGTGAGTCGGACGTGTAACCTGAATGTCGAACAGACAGTCAGGGGCCCAGTCTTGAGGGAAAAAACCTCCACCGTGCTCGGTCTTCGTGGTGAGCCGAAATGACTGGAGATACACTGAAACGAGCGAGGACGAGTGGTGAGCACTGCTGTTGCCAGTGCGCAAGGTGGGCGAGCGACGTGGTGGAGGCCGGGCGCTGAGGGGCGGGAAGCGGCGGTGCCTCTCGCTTATGTCGCTTGTCACTTTGGCTCCGCTCGTGCCTCACTACACCGAAGTCCGACACGCTGCGAGGACGGGTAGGAAGATTGAACTTGCAGGTGACCACGATCACCTACCAGTCTCGGAATCCGGGATGGGAGAGGCGGATGCAACGGACGCGAGATGGACGCGCCGTCACCCATTGAGGAGCGGCGGGATGGCGAAAAGGAATGAGGAGCATAACTACGAACAATGGTACTACGAAGGAGTGAGATGAAGTACTTAAAGAGGGTCACTCTAGTTGTAGTAGTCGAAAGACGAAATGCTAGATACGATTCGGTGAAGTCAGCTCGCACTAGTAGTAATCGCGCCTGCGGCTGACGCCACTGCCTGCAAACTAACTCGGAACTCTACTGATTTCTACACCAGCTGGGCATTGAACAGGACTCATGAAGCTTCTAAATCACGACTGGTACATGACTACTTATCTTACACTACATTCACGCAACCTCAAACACGGGACCAAAACCCACCTCAGTGCATCAGCGCCCCTCTCGGCTTTCGCAAAGACTCTGCAATACCAAGGAATGTTTCCGCAAGTTGGACCTGCACCGAAATGCTTTAGAATGAATGTAAGCTCAAAACTAAAAGGCGGGACAGGCACCGTATCGAGTGCTTGTGTGTACGATGAAAGAATAGTTGCAGCAGCTGGCGCCAGCGGGTCTCTTGGGGCATTGTTCTGCGCATCGCGCGCAATCTCGGCCATACGGCGCAAGTACATAGAAGAAGCATCTGGCCCAAACGACACGGCATGGAATGACACCGCTTTGCTGTCGTCGAAAAAGAAACCATGTCAGCTTTTGCAATGACTAATGTAGAAGTAATCGAGATTTACCCGAGTCGGACGGCCCTACGACACAAATCCTGCATGACCGTATCTTCAATACGACATTCACCGTCAGACAAGAAGATGATGATTGGCGATCTGCATTCCGCTAGTTCAAGGGTAATAAGGGACCCGAGAAGATACCGTAATCACCTTTCCGTGCTCCAGTGTTGCTCCATGATTGCTCCCGCTTGTTGAACTGCAAGAGAAAAGTTGGTACCGCCGTAACGAGCACATTGTAGAATGGCGCCCAGTAGCTGATCCGGAGTACTCGTGAAATCATTCACAATGGGCTCTGTAACACCATGATCAAACAGGAGCACGCTGTATGCATCCCGCCGTGCAGCATTGGAATTCGCAACCGCTGCTGCACGTGCTGTCCAGAAGCTGTGCAGTGAAGAGAGGACAGCCCCATATCGATTATCTGCACAAGCACTGATTCGAGCGGTCACCGGTGTATTCGGTAGTGGCCTTCTATCATCACATTCCATCGAACCAGAACTAATTAGACGGAACTGATGGTAAGCAATGCGTTCCCAGTATGTTACTGGTCAACACCTACCAGTCAGCGACAAAGATCCTGCCGAGACATGTCAAGTCAATCGCTCAAGCTGTACACACGATGCAGAGGGTGAACTCACACATGGAAGGCTTGTTGCATCACAACAGGATTCCTGCATGCAAATTGATGCCCATCTTGCGAGACGTAACCGGTTCCAATGGCTGTAGTGTTGGGATTTAAAGGTGCATGGAAATGCGGCAAGACGCAGTAAGAAGGAATGGCTGCACCGCCGCCAGCAGTAGTGTGCTCGGGGCCTTATCGATCAAGACTGTGAGACAGGCCTCAAGATATTGGGGTTGCTCGTACCTGGACACATGGCATCACTGCACGTTTGTCAGTTGTCGATCATTTCCAATGAAAACCAGAAGAACACACCACTTTGCGAAGTTGGTCTGTTCTTCTCTCGAGTATGGGTCCTTAAAACCTGGTCTAGTGTTCAGACAAACGACCAACTTGTATGTAATTGGATTGCACTCACCACTGCGCTTCCAGAATAGACCGTGCGTCAGGAAGTCCTTTGGTCGGCCGGGGTCGGGGTGAAGCCTTTTTATAAGATGCTGTAGCTCTGGGTTACCGGTGCAGGCTGCTTCATCGTCCGCACGACAATAGTCGATATGGACGTGTCGCCCCATCGCCGAACAAACTAAGTTACACATCATCGGAGCACCTTCATCGTTAGTAGAAAACTTGCGTCCTTCAATTTCGAGCGGCACGTCATCCGGTCCGTCCACGGTCCAGCGAGTACGCGACATGGATCCATGACGCGTTTCGTGCTCTTGCTGGGGATGACCTTGAGTGGGTTGTTAGAACTCAGAAGTATCTACTTCATTTTCGAACCTACCGAGAGGTAAGATGCAAAAGTAATTACAGTTTTCGCATCTACATCACCATTAGAAGCAACATGTACAGAACAGCCAATACCATACCTCGCTTGGCAAAAGTGGACCACTTTCTTGTCTAAACTATGATTATGGGGCCCCTTGTGCTGAGTAGCACCAGCAGGGATTGGCTTGATGCATTTCAGGCGTTTTGCGTCTGCAACGTGGCTACTCGGTCAACGTAAAAATACGATCGTTGTTTGAACAAACCTTGAGTGTACTTGATTGAAGATTAAAAAGTAGGTGAGCTGTCTTTTGGTCGAAAGGAAATACAGACCTTTGTATACTGGAATGTCTCGTTTCTACCCGTGAATGTCGCCTCGATGGAGTGCGGCGCTGTTTCAATTTCGCAGATTCCTGGGGCAGCACAAAGAGAGGTGCACAAATGTTCTTGTCTGCAGATCGTTAATCAAGGACAGATTCCTGGCACTTCTGCCTCATACGTACCCGCATAGGTGAGTTGCACTAGAGTCAAGACCGTGCATGTGGTCTTGGTCTGCGCACAAGCGTTTGCACAATTGGCATTGAATAGTGCAAAAACGGGCATCGCACTGATGAAGAGAGTGGTCGGTATCACTTCAAAGATGCATCAGTGCGTACACGAGTAATACCGAGACAAGAAACTACCTTGAGATTCGACAGGTCCCAGGACATGAATAGACACTCCCATCCACCAGTCGCACATCGGATAGGTCACAAGGCTACCAGAAGTGGACGCCAGAATTAACACGGATGTTCAAGAACAAATAAGCGAGATGTATACATGCCTTCCCACAAGCGTGCACGGGAGCCGCACAAAGATGTTGCTCGTCCAGATGATCAATAACCTTTGTTTTTGTGAGTTGCAAGCTGCTCTACTCGTCGAACGCACGCACTTTCGCGCACACATCCAAGCACCCGTGTTTGCCAGAGAGTTTGCACGCTTTTCCACACAGATGCTGATTTGCGGCACATCTACGAACGAAGTTTGAGCGTCCAGTGCAAGCCATCGAACACAATACATACATGTGCTTCCCTGCATGACCAGCACTATTAAAATACTCAGTTCTTGCCATGGCTATAATCGTGATTTTAAATAGCCACAAACCTCATCGTACATGGTTCATGCTCTGGCACCTCGAGCTCCAAGCAGAAGTCACATCCGTGCACGCACGTGTGATCAGTCTGACAGTCGTGCGCGCCTTCGTGTACCCGACTCCGTACGCACCGCAACTGACACTCCTGACATGCCAGCCCGCACAGTTGCACGTTCCCGCGCAAATCCACGATCGAATTCTCAAAGTGACGCTTCAATTCGTCAATACTCGCGTGACTAGCGGTGCCAGCTCCATGGAACCGCGACAAGTTTTGGTCCAGCCATTCGCGAACGTGGGCGACACGCAGGTTCACAATTTTATCCAGATGCTGGGTCAAGCCTGTCATCCATTCTTCCTCGGGGATGTGTTGGCGAGATTCATAACCTTCCCAGGCGGTTCGTAGGACAGTCAATGTTTGGTCACGCGAGACGGACTGGCCTCTACCGCTACCGAGGAAGAGCTGGCAAGGTGTGTCTTCCATATCGATAGGTATGTCCGAATCTAGGTTCTTTGCCAAGAAAGTCAGCGGCATGGTCGACGAACAACAGATAGCGAGATGAATCACCTTCAAAGGCTCACGCTCTGGATGAATCTCCGCGTACCCAAATGCGAGGGCATTACCGAGGAGGGTCGAAATCAGTTGTGCCCGGTGAGCTGCCATGGTTTCTAAACACAAATTCATCACCATCTAACCACGCGACATGGTTCTGAACTCACGCGACATAGCACCCCAGTCATTCGCCTAACGAGTCCACAGGTAAGCGAAGTGATATACGACGCTTCTACCTTGAGGAACCACACTCACCTTCAACTTGGCCATCAACGTTTTCATCAAGTGCAAAAACTCTCCCGCCGATCGATGAGTGATCACTTGTTGATCTAGCCTTCGCTTCACCGCAGGGAATAGCTTGTAGAACTCCTTCGATTCGATGACAGGCCTGTATGAGAAGAAAGTCGTCAACTGCATGGTTTCCTTGGTTGCGTGAACTAGCGCAAGGCTTACCATGGAATAATATTCAGTTTTCCAGCGTGAAGCCGAGATATGAAGTTGGCTTCTTGTTCGTCTTGCACGATCCGCTGGAACTTGAGAGAGAACCTAGAGACGAATAGTGACAACTGTGAGCTTGATATGAAGAAACTACGCACTCTTTCGCAATCTCGGCTTTGTCCGAGTCGACGACATCCTGTATATACAGTTTCGAAAAGAGTATGTGCATCAGACAAACTTCGATGCAAAGGACACCGAATCGCGGTGGTATACGTACCTTGATAATGATGACCAAAGTAGACTGGAATAACGATGGGTTCGCCTTTGGGTCAAGCACAGTAGAACTCGACTGGAATGACTGGAAGAGGCCGGTAATGTCTCGGCTTAGCGCGAAGTTATTTCGGAACAAGACCTAAAGAACGATGCATCAGCCGGTAATGTATCTATCTGGTTTCATCCAGTCCTTACCAGGTTCGAAATTGCAGTATTGAAGAGGACAAGCAGCGTGTCTTCTTGAGCAGATCTTTCAATGCTGTGCACACCTGAAGTGAAAAATAGATATATTGAAATGAGCAAGTGTAGATGTGGTGCGGGACAGACCTTCAAAGTCGAGTGCAACGATTAATGCCTCCTTTGTCGGCGTCACCGACATCCACACGCCCTCCGTTGTCCGCATTGCCGATCCAGCGAATGATGTATCGACGAGGTGGTTTAATGCGAAGCTCTTCCCGACAGACTGTTCGCCCATCGAGGACACCACCCGAACAGGCTGTGATCAATGGATTAAGCCAAAAAAAGTTTGCAAAGATCAGTAACAACACGCACCTTTGATGCCATGTATGACTGGAACAATGACTCGTACCACCCAAATGACAGACTGTCTACGATGCGGTTGACGTCTGCACCCAACAGCGACCTCTCCAACTCTGGTGAATACACCCCGTCCTTGAGTGGCACGAACCGGTTGTCCTTGGCCAGCGCGAGGTGGATAGGAATCAAGCATAGGAAGTCGACGAGCCATTCACCTGCACGGTAAGCCGAAACGTTCCACGTACGATTCTGCTTGGCATCCGACTGCACTCCACCCCCGCACAGTTCAGTAGCAAACACAGAAAACGACGCTGCGGAGACATTAATGGACTTGAGGATATCCCCAGTCGGCTTCTTTGTCGCCCTCTCAAAGGCAGAGATCATCTCCGCAAAGTGAGTTGCGTACCGCAGATAATCACGATCTGTCACGAACACGAGTGTTCGTGGGCTGCGAAGACTCGACGAGGAAATCGTTTCGCGTTGCACTGCCGGCAGGACCGGGAAACGCGTCCAGACATCGGCGTGACAGTCGATAAGACAATTGTGCGCAGTCGGATTTCCTGCCCCTGCCCCGTGTCGCACAGACGAACCCCGCATACCCTTTTGCTTGAAAGTAAACTCGGTGACTTTGCGAGTTATGTCCAACGCGTGCGATCGACATGCATGCGCCTCAAAATCAAGCACCACAACGTGCACCGCTGTCCGGTTAATCAACGAGGTGACAACTGGACCGTTTTCAATGGCGAGAGAAGCCAGGTCAAGCTTGGTTCCCTCAGAGGAGCCAAAGGTACTCCAGTGATATGCCGTCATCATCAGATCGTTTCCTTGGGCTTGCGTAACCAACAGACAAGCACCATCGGGTGTCGAGCTCACGCTATGAGGTATTTCCTCGAGCTGGAGTGTAGCAGGCCTAGGAATCCCATCCTCCATCAGCAAAACCCATGTAACAAGGAAGGTGGTATGCACCGAAACTGAAGAGTCACCAAAGAAAATATCCTCGCCTGAGCCTGTGAGTCCACAAGCACTAATTCTTCGCTCCCGCTCACAAAGCATGTATGACGGATGGACACAGCATCACTATACCAAATGTGTAAATTGATTGCGCTTCCTGAAGCCTGGAAAGATCCGCGTGAATCCTCAAACACGAAAATGTGCAGCTGGAGCTGTTAGTCAAAAACCTTGTGCTCAGTGGCAGACTTGTGCAACGGAAAAAATACAGACCTTGTCAGGTGACGATGACACGACCGCCAAAATCTTCTTTGATTCGTCGTACGCTAATAGGAAATCCTGTCCGATCTTTTCACGGTTGAGAAGCTTTCCGCGTCCGCGTGTGATTGTATTGGATATTGCTGCCAGTCGATCGAGATAGACCATCAAGTTCCCCGAACGATCGGCGATGACCAACATCAATTTTTCTTCTTCAAGCAACTGTGCTCGTCTTTTCGACACAGCACCAAAGTCAGAGCAAGGCATCTACGAAATAATTAGGACATACATCACCGAATGACCCAATGGCAACGTAAACATGTGCTGGAACTTGAACCGTGGTGACGGGATCGCATTCGGATTTAGTTGCAACTCGTGCTGATCTTGAGTCGTCAAGTTCATTAGATGTATTGTGTGCATGACCACCGGATCTTGCTTTGATGTCCTCATACCCGAAATCAAATACGACGTTGTACGCCACTGATGCTCGTCTCGAACTCTTTCGATAGACAGCGTATGCCTACAATTAAGGTCAGCATTGAGCTATGGTCAGGGACGGGATGGAGACGCACAAGGACTCCACACGC
Source organism: Tylopilus cf. pernanus (assembly GCA_038090575.1). Taxonomy (NCBI): domain Eukaryota; kingdom Fungi; phylum Basidiomycota; class Agaricomycetes; order Boletales; family Boletaceae; genus Tylopilus; species Tylopilus cf. pernanus. Next base: position 658 of record JBBPMZ010000183.1, on the reverse strand, counting down.
GCAGACAAGTCATTCAGGCATTTAATTAAGCTGATTCTCAGTTCATTCTGCTCTTCTTTTTCCTTTCCCTCATAAGTACACTTGATGCTCCCCCTACAGTCTTCCTCTTGTATCCTTTGAACTGCTGGTGTGAGCTTCTTGACGAGCTTTGTGACGGCTTCCTGCAAGTGCTCGTGTGCCTTTCCTTTTGCGGTATCCGCCCAGTGCTTGAACAGAGGAAACTCCTGTGCATACTGCTCCACGTCTTGGTCTAAGTCGCGCCAAAATTGATCATAGTTGATGTTCAATGCCATGTCCGTGGCACGACGATGGAGATTGTCGAATTCGGATTTCATCTCCGAGTCGCCCATCCCTGGCAAAAGGTTGTGCAACGCGGAACCAATCGACCGCATCCAACCTGACTTAGCACCTCTCGCGTTGTCCTTGCTTATGCTTGCTTTGGCTTGCTCCACGTCGCCCTCCAGGACTGATTGTAGTACACGCACACGCGCTTGTTCGTCTAGTTTCACTTTTTGCTGTTTCAAGAGCGCTTCGAATGCCTTGAACAAAGAAATACGCTCCTTGGCCTCTCGAAGAACTTGGTTGGAGATATACCGTAGTGACTTGAGCTGACGAGCAACCTCACTAGTTGCTCTCGGATGGGGATCCAGGAGCTCAC
>JBBPMZ010000182.1:0-20579 GCA_038090575.1 Tylopilus cf. pernanus | reverse complement strand
ACTCCCACCCACCCTCGCTTACCCCCCGCCAGTCCGCAAATCCCTCCGTCTCTCCCACAGACACAGGGAATGCACCAGCTGGGACTTTGCTGACCCCGATCCCTTTGCCCACCCCAAGGAGGCCTCGCTCGACTCGCCCATCCCCTCCCCTACCTCCCCCAAACACCGTCCCCCACCACTCGTCTGCGTCCCACGTGCACATCGCACCAAAGACGAGCTCAGTCCTCGCACCCCCACTACCCCACGCACCCCAATCACCCCATCCGTCGAGTTTGTCGAACTACCCCCTCCCGCATACTGTCGCGAGAGTGCCTCCTGGCACCCCATCTCCCTCCCATCCTCATAGGCCCATCATCACTCGTTTCCCGCTTGTTGCAGACGCGCATGGATCCTGCTCAGTCTATCCCTCGCTGTATTGTTGTCCTTGTCACACCCTCGTCGCGGACATTGAGATCCTTTCAAAAACTTTTTTTCCATCTTCTTCTTGCCCCCGAGGAAAACGTGTCTCGTCCAGCCGCCTCTCCTTTTCACATTGACATTCCCCAACCGATGTCATATTACATGTACAGTAATCGTACATCTACTCATTGCATTGTGCTGCCTCGTGCATACATACGTACTTGGGGTGCTTGCGTGTTCGACGCCCCACCGGCGGATATAGACAAGGGTCTTTAACGTGATCCTTATGTTTCCTTACGTTTGGCTTCACAAAATCAGAGTCACACTTCGGTCCCCGGAACGGCCCGCCTTAGAGGCGCGCTTGTTTCAGAGCACAATCTCGTTGACAATCCAGTCGTACGGCCTTCGAGTTGCAAGAGTAGGTGATCAACACCAACGGTCTCTTGCAGCTTTCCCTACACGTCGATCCATCTAGAAAACAGGGAATCGCATCACGCACACAAACGCCCAACCCCTCTAAATTCGCTTCCGACTCTCCTCTATCAGCGCATTCCTCGTTCTGAAGCGCCATCTCCCATCGCTCCCTATTGGATCTGGCGATATGCGTCCGTGACAAGTGATGGATATTACCCCGCTGTCGAAAGTAACTGAGAGCTAACAAAGGGAACGATGGTGGATACCCCTTCAGAGACAGAGACTCATGTTCTCGGCCGGGTTCTTCATCCAGCCGACTCGATACCGCATCCCTGGTCTTGTCTGCGGCATCACCTCTCCCTGCCCATTCGTCATTTAAGCACCAGGGTCTTCATCCGTACCCTTGCGCTGCGTTCTCGGATGGCCGCTCGGGAAGTCCACACGCCTCCGCCACCCTGATGACTACCTGAAACTTGTCAAAGAGCCATGCCTCAAACAACTTTTCAACTCGTTTCACCATGGACGAGAGCACGTCGGTGGGAACCATGGGTTAACTTTCAACAGGACTGGGAAGGAGCGATTCAACAAGTGTGAGTCGTCGCTCACAAATCAGCCCCTTGACGTCAAGGTCTGTGCCGAGTGGTTCATATCCGATGCGCAACACCATCTACGCATACATTACACGTACAAAGACCGGAGATGAGCCGAAAAGCGGATTCTGAGCGTGCTAAGGCGCAACGATCGCGATGTACATCCGTAGGTGTGTATATCTCCGAGGACACTGCAACTGAGGACGAAGGGCTGATGAGGGATACTGTCAACGATACGTCACTTCTAGCCAAGGAAAGTTATCGTACTTTGATTACAGAGATCTGCCAAGCCGTTCAGAACGCAATGGGACCACGCCCGCCACCATACGACCCTCCTGGCCCACTCTACCAGACCGACTTGTTGCCTCTTCGACACATTATGTGGACCTCCGAGAGCGTACATGCATGTCTATAAAACTCATGGGGCTATATTCGCATAGGACGCGGTCCACAATTCTTCTGGATAGTAAGGGCGTCTTCTGTGTACCAACAGCGGCGAAAGGTTGCACAGCTCATCTACAGTGTCGGAGATGAGAGCCCCCAGCGGGGCCGTTGTTCATAAAATCAGGTGCGTGTTAGACTCTTGAGATGCTACGAAGCAAATGAGCCGTGTCAGGCCTTCAGGGTTTATCGTCTTCGGCCACGAGGCCGCGGCGGTCCTAACATGCCCACAATGTTAATACCGCCTCGTACCACCTTGTGGCTTTCATGTGCGGATTGCGCCACCCATATGCGTACAGTTCAATACCCTAGAATCGGTGTTCATAGCGGCCCAACGGGAAAGCGTTCCCTCGCTGAGGGGTGGAAGTTGCCGTCGTTGTTTTAACCATGGTCGTACCGCCGGCGGTGGATCAACCCCAGCGATCACCGATCATTGATCATTGATCACTAATCAACTTTAAGAAACTTGAGAGCTCCCTGGTGCAAAATAAGCTGAAACTCTGATGTGCCTCGCCTATGATGTATTCTTGGGGGAAAATGTGAATGATATGATAGAATTTTTAGTTCATTACTTCCCGTCTTCAATCCACTTGTGCGATATTAGACCTGCAGTAATCCTGCACTAGGAGTGGCCAGTCCCGCTGGCTCCGAGACTGAGCACTAAAGGCCAAGGGCCGACTAGCGCTGACCAGCCCGAGATGGTCCCAAACACGAGCTTTCCCAATTTCTATCCATAAGTATGGCTATATATAGGGGACGATGATCTATGTCTGATACTATAACCTAGGCCATGAGGGCCTTTGTCGATGCCGTCGTTGTTGCCACATGCCCTCTACCCCTTGTCCAGAACCTGCTATCTGTTCCACAGCTACCCGAGGTCTGGGTCACCTATAGATACATCATTAATTTCAAATTTGGCGAGATGTACTTATAAAGGGTCACCGGGCGCGTGTTGTAATATAGCGAGCCCAATTCCTGGTTGGAAGGCTCATGAGCTTGTGGTCACTGCCGCCACAACTTGTGATGGAGATGAAACGTCCATCCCACAAGGCCACAGGCATTGGAACGAAACGGAGTATACCAGAGAGGTGAATTTCAATATGGATTAGCTCCTGTGCACTTATATCTCCGAGTTGCAGTACTGGTGTGGGTTCCTAGCCAGTCAAACTGGGTTGCATATTCATAGCACGCTGCACCACTGCCAACCGCTTGCAACAGCATTGCTGCGGACGGCATGTAGCGAATATGAGACCTCGGATCGTGATTCAGTGTAGATAAGGCAACCTGGTACTGCAGAAAAGGGGGATATCATCGGTGACCATTGGTCGCCGCCGATCAGCCTCGTGTGTTCAGGTTGTATGCAATCGCAGAAGTGTTCGAAAGCACGGAAAACTAGGAAAACAAGTTCTTTTTCTGGTATGCACCCCCAGTGGCTGATAACGTCGAGCTCGTAATCAGTACTAGTGCTCTAGTGCCGTAATACTACTAGCACGCAGCTGATGTGAGGCGCGTATATACTATCCGCCTGTGACAACGGACAAGCCTACGAAATCGTTCTGGAAGCCTTTTTCCTAGGAATATATGTTCCGAGTCCGCTTGATGATCGATGATCGACGGCCTCCCATGATGCGGTCTGGTCACTAGCACATAAAGTTCAAAGTTCAAAGTTCAATTCGACAAGCACTGGAACGTGGAACGTGTGCATTGCTTATCAAAGATATCTGCTGAGTGTGAAAAAATTTGCCGGGAGCCATCGTCGCTAAACACATCAATCGATTCGTCGAAGCCATGCTCAACGATTCAAGTGACCGAACGTTGCTCAATTGCACTCGAGATGGCATCCTCGCCTCGCCACTCCATCAATCTGCTTGCCATGCAGCCAGTCTTCTCCCAAACCTAGCTAATTTGCATTTCCTCGGGCTGTTTGCAAGCAAGCAACAATTTGGAGGTGCTACCCTACTGCGGTTCATTAACCAAGCCAGCCATGTCATCATCTATCAGCCGACCGGCACTGTGCGATCTGGCGTTGCCTGGCAAGTAAACCACGAGGTGTGATCAGTACTATCCCGTAAGCAAACATTTCTCGGTGAGTTACACCTCAGTGACACAAGTTCATCGGCCATTTAAGCTGATGGGGTGCACACTGCGGACCTCGCAAAACCTGCCTAGATCCATCCCCCCCTTCACCCAACTAGTCCCTCGCCACCAGGCCCTCTCTAAGTCTCCCATGGCGCACAATACCCGGCTCGACGGCATTTCGGAGACCACTCCACATAACCTTTCAACTTTCAATTTCCCTCCTTCCTATACCTCACCTAACGTTGCCGCCGCTAGCCACCCACGCTCATCAAACTCTTCCACTGTGAGTCAGTACCGCCATCTCCTTGTTATGCCTGCTTAAGTGTGTGGTTCTTTTATTGTATAGGTACCGAACGGCTCTTTACCTGGTCACCACTCCTATCCGCTGTCGAGTTACTACTCTTCACAGAGTAACGCCCCTCCTCCACCGAATTACCTGCCAGATTATGATGGGGAAACTGGAGTTGGACCTTTCCACTTTCCTATACCTGCACCATATCGAGAAGTCCATGCGCCTCTCGCCAATTCTGCATGGAACTTTCTCAATCCCCCATCAAGTTCAGACCTCCGTCCTATAGCTCTATCTCATTCCTCAGCAAACACACAATTTTCTGGAAGAGATCCCCAGGAGATCTCCGTAACAGGCACCCATACTATCCAGACACCGCTGTCGGTCCCATTAGTTTCACCTATAGAAGCCATGCCACATCGCCGCCAATGTGAGTGGGTATGTGGCAATCATAGTGTGTGTGGTCAATGGATCGCACACGAGAACGTTCCAGACCATCTTATCACTCATGGCATCGTCAATATGCCACACAATTGTGTGGTGTGGTGTAAATGGTGGGGACGTGGCCAGACGATGAAACGGGAGAGCATCGCGCGCCATGTGCGCGAGAGGCACTTAGGTTGTAATCGTGGTTCTGGCAAGTACAAACGTCCCCTCTAAGTGGATGTAAGTGCAACACATTACTTCTCCATGTAGATTGATTCTCATTTATTGCCTATTAGGTTCGGACGTAACTTATCGACGACACGTGTCCATGGTTTCGACGATGAACCCTGTCTTCTATCTGTTCTTCCCCACTACGACCCTTATCCTCGTTCTTCATTTCATGTGCTTACACTAGGATCGATTCCTGAGCTGTTCGTCTTAGATATTCTTGGCTCTCAAGTGCAGGATGACGGGTCAACTTGCAGAGAAGAGGTTCCATGGCAATAATCTACACTCATGCTTCGTTTCCTGGTCTGCTATTTAACTCACATCCTACGGTTTCACTCCCGCTGCGCAGGACGCGAGTTGGACTGGTTGTTCAACACATATATCTACGCTACGTCTGGTATGTGGTCTATAGATCAGTGAGAGCGAGTTGTCATAGGCAGCGAGTTATTATATTTAGCCTCTGGAGTTCACATCATAGTTATTCCCCTCGATCCCAGCTCATTTCATTTGTGTACTTGCTGCAACTGTCGTCATATCTATATCTGTTTCAATGTTTTGGTTGCCAATCACTTGTGATTTCTCCGATGCTCAGCTTATTAAGCAAATGATGCCCCAATCCCCGCACCAAAAAAGAAAGATTAGCTTGAATGGAATTTGTATCTGGAGTAGTAGGATCAAATATACTTCAATGTGAGTGCAAGAATTCATGTAACTAGTAAGAAGAATGTCTCGGCGAGGGAGGCAACTATAGTGAAAGAAACATGAGACGACACTGAATATGAGTCATGATATGTGACAAACAATTTTCGGAACAACGAATTATCGTTGTGCATTTACCCTTCAACGTAGTTCGTCGCCTGAATCTCCTGCCAGTGCCCGAGTTTAAATTGTCCTTTCAAGGAGCCGGCGACTCTGAGCCGATCAGTTTATTGATCCCCAGCGCCGGGCCTGAAAGCAAATTATGATCGTCAACCGTATGTAATAGGGTGTGACGTGCGGGGGTCGTAGTTTGATTGCTAGTCAATCGGTGATATGAGTTGTGCCTCGAGGCAGCGGAGACAAAAAAGGACTAATCGCTATGTTCTAAAGGTCATGGTGTGCATGCATCTATAGTGCTGCCTCCATAATATCACTAGTAAGCGGCGTGACTTTCACGTGGCGATCGCGCCATCGGCTGTACATATTAGTGCATGCATGGCGCTCATGGGTTGACCGGTTATGCTTGACAGCCTAAAGGCGCCTCCGCCCTGTCATCGGTGTTTCACGCTAACTCAGGTGGTCCAAAGGGAAAAGGTGCCGTGTGACCGCTTCAACAACACATAGCCGCTACCACTGAACCTATGGTGCATCAAACTCCTGCCGTGCTATCCCGAACACTGGTACCCGATTCTGTACCACCTGTGGTGGATCAACGCCAGCAATCGGTGATCGGCGACCAGCTTAAAAGTATCTTCCTCAGTGAGGCAACAAATATTTACTCCGACTTATACCCGTATTCTCGGAAAAAACCACAAACGAACATGCCTTTTGACTCATTGACTTCTGTCTCCGATAGTTCGATCCACTCATGCGATATTGTGTCTGTCCAGGACAGTCTCACTAGTCCCGAGGCCGAGCACTAAGCGCTGAAGGCTGAAGGCTGAAACCGAGAGCCAAGGATCAACAACACGGACTGTAGATGGCTAGCCACCTGCTGAGCAGGACACCAGTATGGTACTGACGCTGGCAGACGACGGATGGTTCAACACAAGCATTCAAGCTGAAATTCCCGATCTTCATTGACGGAAAACGGCGATCTATGATATGACCCACGCAATGAGGACCTCTGCCACTATTTACCTCGCTGTTACCATATGCCCTTGCTCACCCCCATTCCAGAAGATTCTGGACCATATACAGATACATCATTAATTTCAAATTTGCCTACCTAAAGCTCACCTGTGTATGCTGTGAGGCTGACTCCCAAGATAACACTGCAAAATTTGCAGTGGTGGTGAACCATCCGATCCATGTATAATGGTACCAAACAAAGTACGTGCATCGTAGAGTACCGAGGCGAATTTCAATACCGATTACTAGTTCTGGCGCAGCTTACTATCTCCGATGTTATTGGGAGCATGCCGGTGCTTATGAATTAATTCAAGTTTGCGTACCTACCGGCTAGTCAAGCTCTTGCTGCGCACCCAGGCTCCATGATGCCACGCTGCACCGCCAATCGTTGCTTGTAACTTGTGTCGCGGTGCCGCGGATAGTGTGGTTGCTGGTACCAGTGCCATATGCATGCCAATGAATATGACCTCGGTGACAGGCTGCAACTCAGAGATCCAGATGAAACGACTCACTGGCACTGCAGACAAAGAGGCAGTTCAAGGTTGCAGTTATCCTCGTGTATTCAGGTTGGATCATGATGCAATTGCGGAAATGTTTGAACTTCGAAGCCACTGAGAAGCAGGAAAACAAATACTGGCATCCACTGGTGGCCTGCCACTGGCTGATAACATCGAGGTCAGTGCCAACCCGGCCACATGAGGCTGATGCGAGGGGAAGAAACATTGCTATGTATGACCATCCACCCGTATCAGTGAGATGCGAGATCGTTATGGAAGTCTGCCTATGAACAATAATATCCGAGTCTCACGACGACCGTACGTGCTCTGGCTGGATGAAGTTCAACTCGACAAGTACCAAACTGGATATATTTCTAAAGTTATTTCGATGTAGTATTCTCATTTCATTTATTGTGGTTTTCCGTACTAATCCAGGCAAGCCGCATCTGAGATTCGCTAGAAGCCTTCACGATCTCTTACACTACTGCAAATAATTATACATATTTTTATGTGACAAGTACATAGACAATTTACTCTAGGATATAGCTGAGTGTGAAAGTTCTCCCAATAAGCAGATGAATGATCGAACGTTGCTTTGCGCTCGAGCCTGGCGGCCCCATCTACGCCTCACCACTTCATCAATCTGCTGTGCCCCTAAGCGTCTCTCGGTCCAGCTAATTTGCATTTCCCCTGGCGCTATTTTGCAAGCAAGAAACGATTCGGAGTTGCTTCTCTACTGAGCTCCATTAACTGGCCAGCCATGCCACCGTCCATGCACCCTAGTACGCTTCGTACCAGCTGGTTGGGTGGGATCTGGGAAGTAAAACACGAGGTGAAATCAGTTTCGTATAAGTAAGCGGTTCTCTCGTCCGAGTCGCTCTCGGTGACACAAATCCCCCAGATCTACCACCAGCCAACTAATCCCTCATCGATGATCCCATCAGCTTCACCCTACGACCCGGATCAAGTGAGTAACACTACTCCAACTTCCACTGCGCACATTCCCTTTGATTTGCTTCCCTGGCGAGACGTCTCTTCGGAGGATATTCCGCATAGTTTCTGGGCTCTCGGCTCCCCCCGTTCTTCTCGTACCTCAAGTAATGTTGCCGTGGCTACCAGCCACCTACACTTATCAAATTCTACTGTGAGTCAGTACCACCACCTCCGTACCGTGCTTACTTATGTGGCTTTCTGACTGTATAGGCGGTGAACGACTCTTCACCTGGTCATTACACCTACTACCCACCGTTGAACTACTGCTCTTTACCGGACTGTTCCTCACTGGAGAACACCCTTCCTTCACGGAACTACAAGCCGAATTACGATGAAGAAACCAGATTCGGATCCCTCTATCCTGTGCCTGCGCCATATCGAGAAGTTCATAGGCCCCGCGCCGACGCTGCGCTAATTCCTTTCTGTATCCCATTGGGTTCAAACCTGCATCGTATAGCTCTGCCTCATTCCTCAGTGAACATCCAACCTGCAAGAGACCCCCAGGAATTCTCTGCCGTAACGGGTGCCCACACTACCTTGATATCTTCGCCACCAGCCCTATTCATTTCGCCTACAGAAGCCTTGTCGCATGGTTCCCAATGTAATTGGGTTGTCGGCCACGACAGTGTATGCGGACTATGGGTCACGTCTGAGAGCGTTCCAGGCCATCTCACCACTCACGGCATTGTTAATATGCCACACCATCCAGTGTCGTGCAGATGGTTGGGGTGCGGGCGGACGATGAAACGAGAAAGCATTGCACGCCACGTGCGCGAGAGGCACTTAGGTTGCAATCGTGGTGCTAACAGGCACAAACATCTCCTCTGACTGTAGGTACAACATATTTCTCGTTCTCCACGTGGATCAACGCTCATTTATCTATTGTTTACTAGGCTCGGCCCGTTGCAAAGGGTAACTTATCAACGTTGCGTGTTCACGGCCTTGGCGACGAGGCTTGTCTTCTTAGTTGTCACGGTGGTCCTCTTCACTCCTCACTGTTTAACACTCTTTTTCCTCCTACCGATGTGGCACTCTAGACAAACCTTAGCACTACTATGGACCTTAGATACATCATCATCAGTTCTTACCCATCTTGTAGACATTCTCGGTTCCTAGTAAGCATAGAATGACAGGCCTGCTTGCGAAAAAGGTCACATACCCATGTGTTGTTCCCCAGTCTGTTATTTATCTCATTTGCGTTCTGTGCAGGATTCCAGTTAGGGAATATATCTATCTACACCACCTTTGACATGTAAGTCGAGACAAAAGGTTGCTATAATCAGTAACTCTAGTACGCCCCAGGACAGGTACGATAGAATAACAAAACTCAAACTATCTAAATGAAACAAACGCTAAGCTATCCATCTTGAGGCATAGTGCACTCTGGCAAGTTTGCTTGGACTTTTAGAAAGTTACTATCTGAATTCTGGAGCTTGAAGCATAGCTACAACGGGTGATAACCTGTCTATACGTTCTTTCAAAATAAGATTACTAGACTAGACCACTAGTAAGTCGCGAATCTTTCCCATCAGAGCGAATCTCCCACCCGAGTTGAAATTTCCTTTCAGGAGCCCGATTCGATCAGTTTATCGATCATCGGTGCTAGGCCTTGGCGCAAATCATGATCAGAATGTGACGTGCCATAGGCCTGTAGTTCGATCATGAGTCAATTGGTGATATGTACGTCTTAGTAGCGGGGATAAAAAGGATCGACGCGATCGTCATGTTTCGATCTTTTCTTCAATTTGTACGATAACCCCTTTGTACATAAGCCCACGGTTGCAGTGTGGAGTTGACTCGTTCGAGGTCTAGGTTATCAGAACGATCACTACTTTTTTTTTTTTTTTGCGTAAAAAATGAAGAAAACATCGGTCAACGCTAACAGCTATGTCTCTCGCCGTCTCTTGACACGCCCCCGACTTTCCCTACACACCGATCGCGGTCAGTACCCTCGGAAAAAACAAAGAACCACATCACGCACGCGAACGCCCTGCTCTTTCGCTTCCGACTCTCCTTTTTCATCACATTTCGTGCCACTTTGCGTTTCGCAGCGCCTTCGGGATCCATCGTCGCCTACCCACGTGAGCACACACGACATCTCCCACAGACGAACGAGACACACCTTGGTCACACGGGCTACTCGCCGGGCTTGCTGGACGCTCACCGCACCCTGTCGGATCCGGTTATACGCGTTCGCAAACGCGGTTGTGCCCACTTTGGTTTGCACGAGGTCTTGCAACTCGATCGCGGTCGTTTTAAGCTCCTCTGCCAACGTATCAGCGTGCTGTAGAAGAACCTCCAAAAAACATACCTATCCCAGCATCCCGGATGGTATCCTCCTCGGTAATGCGGTATACCGGCGTGAGGATGTGGGGCAGGAATCGTTCCAGCTGCTTCGCGTCTATGTGTGATGCCATTGCCGCAAAGAAGCGTAGTACTGATAACGGCGCGAGCGCCCAGTTGGCCTGTCGTGTGCGATGGGCATCAGCCGCCATGTAAGTGTGCATACCACTCACCAGGCCGGTTGTTTTATTCCGTCGCGCAATCTGTGCCGATCGCGCTTGATACGACAACTTGGAAAACAGCCACGGAAGTACGTCTCCTGCTTCATCCTCCCCCCCTTCGTCGTCCACAAGGTCCCCACCCTCATTCGATAAGCGCGCCTCAAACCATTTGCCCACGAAAAACAAATTCTTGACCGCTTGCAATGCCACACTCGCCTCCAGATGCACACTCTTAAGCAATGCACACAACTTATCTGCCACATCCCTCATCTCCGCGTGCGTCAACACCTCCGTCGTCGCCGACGCAAACAACACCCCGAGCAACCGACACGCCGCACTTCGCACCCACGCATGCGGATACCCGAGCAGCTGCACCACCCCCGTCCACCGCACCCTCCCTTCCGTTGTCGCCTCCGGGAACGTCTGCAGCACCTTGCCCAAACTCTGCAACATCTGGTACGTCGCGTGCCACTCCCCATCCAATCCGTCCTCCTCCCCCCCATCAACGTCTATCTCCCCTTCCCTGTCGAGCAACGCACAGCTGCGCTCCACCACCGCACTCAAATCCGCCAAGATCCCGTCGAGATATGGCCCTGCACCACGTTGCAGCGCATCCACGACCAGTCCGTATACCTGCACCGCAACACTCCGTAATGCCCCCTTGTCCGTCTGCACCGCCCACGTGTGCAAGTGACCCATCACCACCTGCTCTAGCAGTCCCTGCTGCACCTCCAACCGTTTCACCAACACCTGGATCACACCCCCGGCCGCCATCCGACAGTTCTTATCCGCATCGTTCGCCACGCACAGCACTAGCGCGACGAATAACATCTCTGCATGTGCCGCCATCAGTCCAATGTCAAACTTGGTGATAAGCGCCTGCAGGAGCTCCAACACGCTTGACCGGCCCGATGCATGTTCGTACGACAGATTCCGCGCGAAGAAAGTGAGTGTCGTTTGCAGACGGCTTGCGCCTTGAGGATAGTCCAGGAGAAATTGGAGGAGCAACGATCGTGCGGATTCACGGGTATGTGCAGACTGGGAGGTAACAAGGATAGAGGATACCGTAGTCATCAGGTCATATAACTCGGGTACGACGAGCTTGCGCGCGACGATCGCACGCAGGAGGGTAAATACGCTAGCCTGTCGAGTCGGTTCTTCGAGGTCGGGTGCAAGGAGTTCGAGTAGGAACAAAAGATCTTCTTCCTTGATATTCGAAGTGGGACATTCTCGGAGGACTGTTGCGAGTGATTTGAATGCAATTTGAGCGAGTTCAGATTCGGCACTCCCAACGGACCGAATGATGGCCAAAATTTGGCGGGACATGAGCGGGGCAGACGAGGGGACGGCCTTGAGGGGGCATTGGAGAATGCATGGGGCGGCTTTGAGAGCGGCGATAATGACCGCATCTGACTCGGCATACAGCGTGTTCCCGATCAAATTCACAAACGGTTCCAATCTTGCCAACAGCTGTGCATCACGCAGGTCGAACCGCGATCGTCTATACGCAGTTGTGAACAAGTCTAGTCCAAACACGACAAACCTAACCCCGAAAACGCGTCAGCTCAGGGTCAGCATGCCTGCACGTAAACTCCCATACCGATAGGAGTTGTGTGCATAATGATCGTGGTCGGGTACGATCTTCCGCTTCGTCTGCACGATGTAGTCGTCCTTGCGTCTCCTCCCTTTTCCTGAAACGCCCTTCCTCTCCGCCGCCTGCAAAAATTTGGCGTTCTGGCTGATCAACGTGTGACAGAGTACCAACAACGCCGGTGGATCCAACCGCTTGTTCGTGTTGAGCCCACTTGCAATCCGGCGTAGTGCCTCGTCCACCTGCTGCATCAGCTTTGTCGATGTCGTCACCTCCATCACCGATCGGAGGGGTACTAACAGTCCACTGATCCGGTTCGGCGACACGTACCGTGCGCCGAGTGCAAAACAGTCGAGTCCCCGTGACGCACTCCCCTTGACCTCACGCATCTTGGTCCTGAAGTCCTCGTGCTGAACGTCCTTGCCCGACTCGCCAAACACGACCTCGGACGCGACGTGTGCAAGGTCGTCGATACACCCGTCGAGGTCGTCGAAGGCGGCGTCCCCACGGTCGGGCGACGTGACGTGACCCAGCAACGCGTGTGTCACATAGGCAAGCACATGAAGTTGTGGCCCGCGCATGAGTGCTGCTCGAAGCTCCCGTAGGGCCAGCGGGAGGTACGTCGGACCCACAGCAACAGCAATCCGGCACAACGTCTCGCGGACAAGATCGCGCGTATCCTGGGATCGGCTACGCAGGGCCTGACTCAACACCGTTAGCAGTTTTCCCAGCTGGGCTTCTTTCGCGTTGGCGGGGAGATGTAACGCCACATTGGCGATTCCGAGCGCGATAGGGATGCGAAGGCCGTCTTCATTCTCGTCTCGATTCTCTAGGTATCCAAGCAGTGCGGGGAGAAGACGTAGATTCACAGCGTCGGATACCTTTTTGATGTCCAAAGAAGGGGCAACAGGTGGGGGCTGGACATCGGCCGCATTTTCTTCGCCTTCCAACGCCTCGTTATCAACCACGACGACAGGATCCACATCCTGGACAGCCTCTTCCACCGAAAAGTGGAAATTTTCGAGAAGGGCCACTAGCGTGCGCACGTGCACACGAACGGCTGCGTCCTTGTCCTTGGAATTTCGAACATATTTCTGAACCAGACTGTAATACGCCGACCATGGTAGCTGTTTCGCTATCCGATCGAGCGTGTTGATCGCCTCCGCCACCAACAAATGGTCGAGCGATGCCGTCGAGACGATGTAGTGCTCCACCAGTGGCACGAACACATCCGCGAGCGTCCTGCCACGCAAACACCCTTCGCTACACTGTTCGCCAAGCCGACGCAGCGCTCTCGTCCGTCGGTGCGTCTGGATGTGGTGGATGTTGGTAAAGAAACTCGCTTCGTCGTCACCACCAGCAAGCAGGGGCCGCATCTCTTGAAGGGACATAATACGTTCACAGTTCAAGACAGCATGAGCAATGACACCGAGCGCTTCAGCACGGACCAGCTCCGACTTCGACCGCAACGTGTTCTTGAGTACAGGGAATACAGTACGCATGAACACAGGTTCGGCCTCCATCGCAGTGGGTGCATCCGAGGCAACGACACCGACAAAACGACGGAGGGTAAACGCGGCGTTATTACGGATGGCGAGTTCATCTGGGTCTTGGATGAAATGTAGCGCATTGTATAGTACTGGAAGCCATTCATGAGTGGATAGGATAGCATAGGTCTCCTCATTGAGCGTCGTAAATGCCGTCAGTCGGCGGTCAAAGTCGGGCTCGTTCACGCGTTTCGTTGAGCATGCATTGATCGACTCCAACAACGATGTGAGTGTTTGAAGGCTGGGGTGAACCAACGCTAATTGCTTGAACGTCGACGTGAGCGCAGTCCGAGCGCCATTGGAGCGGAGCGTCAGGAATAAGTGAGAAAGCACCTCGTAGACGTGCAAAAAAGTCGGCGATGTCGGATCCGACAATTCGGGTACGAGCGCAAACAGGTTATCCAAGACCATCAACAGGTTAACCTTGGTCTTTTCGGGAACCACCTTCCCTGGCTTGCGCAGCAATGGCGAGAGCAAGCCCAAAAGGACGGTGGCCTGCTCGGCATCGGTGATGTGGTGTGCCACCTGCGATAGGACACCAATCTGGCGTTGAGCAAGGGGACTAGATAAGTGTTGGTCGCCCTTAGTTCGCTCTACGAGTGTTGTGAGGTTTTGAAGGAGAATCGAGAGATGCGGTTTCACAATGCGCTCCGCAACCACATCGTCCTCAGAGGAAAGAGCGAGTAGACAATCAACGATGTTAAAAACGTGCGTCAAAACAGCGGGTTTGACATTCGTGGCAACCAAGCAATCCAAGATTTTGGACAGTACCCGATGGTCGTATTCGACCAAGTAATAGACGTATTCTGGTCGGGAAGCCCATAGATAGAGCACCTCAAGCAAGGCTGACGGTGCTTGAGTATTCTCTTGGTCGAGGAGAGTGATTCGTGGAGAAAAGATAGCGTCAAAGGACGCCCGAAGGTATGGCGAGTAATCGAAGGAGACGGGATTGCGGAAAAAGTTCGCGAGCCGCCGGAACCCAAGTTGTCGAATGGACCGCGTCGTATTCATGATTGAACCCTCGTCAGTATCTATGTCAACATCGGCACCATCCTCCTCTTCTTGCTCCACTTGGACTTCATCTGTACCCGTTGCAGCTGGCACCTCAATCCGTTTTGGCCCTCCTAATTGGGCTTGTGCGGCTGCAGTGAGGTTTAGGGTATTTCCAAGAAGAGCTGGCCAGTGCGGCACTATGTTCGGCCCGAGTTGCTTCAGCGCTTCGCCCAAGAGATTCAAAAACCCGACTTGCTGCTTTGGAGATACGCCCAAAGGTACTGCGTTCAACACAAATCCCTCGTCCTTCCACGCCCGACTACTCGACCCTATCGGTTTCAGCATCAGGTCAACAAGCAGTCCCAGCTCATCCTCGGAACATGCAGCGAGAGTACTCAGTACTGCAGCCCTTCTATCCCCTCCTCTTGTACGACCTTTCTTCTCAAGCATGATGCCAAAGAGTAAACGAATCGTAGTGTCCACGAACATCGGTCGATCTGTGACATCCAATGAAGACAAGTCAAGATGTGCCAGTTCGTCTCGCCATAGCGTATCGTCCAGGAAATGTCGAAGTGTCTCCTCATGTCTTGCAAGACTGGGAGATTTGTATGTGAAAACACAGTTGAGGGCTGCTGTCTGCAATGCACGATCGGGGTGCGATAAAAGGGAGCAGTAGAGCTTAAAGAGTGTTTCTGTTGAGTGGAGCGCTTTGGGGTTGGTGAATTTGCTGAATAATGTGAGCCATGCGTTCATCTTATAGCGGGGCAGATTTGAAACCGCATCATCACCGACGGCTATCGACAGGAAGAATGGAACGAGTTCGCGATTGTGTTTCTCAGCAAGCGATGCACATTGTCCCATCGTCGATAGCAACTGTGTCTCGAACGAAACAGGATCGAAGCGATCAGAGGGTTTTTGATCCTAGCGAGAAAGAAGAATAAATATCCGTTGTGGGGCCAAACAAATGGGTAACACCTACAAGGATAATAGCTTTCCGGTCATGTTCTTCGTCCAGCCAGCTCGATATCACGCTCCTAATCTTATGTGCGGCACCATCTCTCCATGTCCGCTCGTCTTCCCAGTGATCTTCATTCGTGCTTTGCTCCACATTCTCGGACAGCCACTCCGGAAGGCTACAAGTTTCCGACGCTCTGGTAATTGCTTGTAGTTCCTCAAAGAGGCATGCCCAAACCGAATCTCCGAATCGCTTCGCCAAAGATGAGAGCGCTTCAGCAGCAGGTGACCATAGTGGCCGTAAGCTGACCTTCAATTGAGCTAGGAAGGAGCGTTCAAACTCATTCGAATAGGTCAAGAAGATGAAAACTCACAAATCAACCACCTGATACAGAGGTCGGTGGCTAGTGGTTCACCATCCTTGATGACCTGTCCGATACGGCCGATGCGCAACACCCGTTCACGCACACCCTGTGCGTCCAGAGAAACCTCTTCTCCTTGCAAGCAACGTTTCAGTACGTCTTGCTCTCCTGGAGACGATTCGACCAGCTTCGAGGAAAGAATTTTAAGCGCACTGAGACGCAACGATCGCGAATGTGAACTAATGCACATCCGGAGGTGCAAGTATGTCTCCGAGAAAGACGCGGCGGTTGATTCCAAAGGACTGGTGAGAAGCACCGTTATTGGCAGATCCTTTTTTCAAATAAAAGAAGTTATTTTACCTTGACTGTGCGAGGTTTGCGAAACCATTCAAGACACAATGAGACCACGACCACCGCCGCACGACCGTCCTGGTCCACTCCAACAGATCGACTTGTTGTCTCCACAATAAGTTCTGTGAATCTCCGAGAGCGTGCATGCATCTCTGCAAAACCCAAGCTGGGTTCGCATGGGACGCGTTCCACGACTCCTCTGGATTTGGTGCATCAAGCATGCGTTGCACTATCCCCACCAGTAAGACCGGTGTCTTCTCCGCGTACATCGATAGTGACAGAAGGCTGCGCAACCCATGTACATCGTCTTGAGTGAGTTCCCAGCAGGATAGTCGTTCACAAAGCCACATGTCGACGGTGCGTCTCCATACAATGTCCACTTCCCCAAGTTTATCTGCATGAGCAAGGCTCGATAGTAGACGAAGAGTCTGCTTTGGCTCCGTGGCGAGGAGGTCAGGAGTGGACCTTAACAGGGCAGGGATGGCAACAAGCTTCCACCCTCCCCAAGACAGCTCGGCGAGTACGCCGAGAAGCGAACTTCCAAACTTTGGCATTTTAAGAGCATCCAGGATAAATAAGCGACCGACGTTCGTTGCCATTGAGATGTCGCCTGCAGTGAGGATTGAGACTGAAAAGTGGAGCAGGGCGATCTCGATCGGTGCGCAGATTTTGATTTGGGGTAACGCGGAAGCCAATTGTGATAAATGTGACGCTTACAGATGAAATTGATAAAATAAGACTAGAGATCAAAAAGAAAAGAAAAAAACTTACAAGTCAATCGGGACCCTTGGCGCGCACTGCAAACCACGCTAACCAGTTGCAATATACGCCGTAGCCGTTCAATTTCTGCGCCATTTGAGGGAGGTTGACTGACGATAGTAAGGAGAGTTATAACTGCATCAGCGACGCCAGAAAATTGGTCAGCATCCTTGCAGTGGTGAATAATGGAGGTGAGCGTGCGTCGAAGAAGTGTATACAATGGACCAGGATCGGGGGAGGTCAGATAGCAGTCGATCAGAGGTAGGATTATCGATGGCGACGTTGTGTGGAGAGTCGAAGATACGGACTGCAGGTGACAATAGCAAGGACAAAGGACAATCAGTCTGGTGAAAGGGTGAGAAGTGATGCTTGCTAACCTTGCAGGCAAAGACAACCATCCAAGCACTTGCAGTTTCAACGCCGTCTAAATTATTAGCCATCAGGTGAACTGCCTTTTCACGTGCGGAGACCTTTAAGCGGCGTAGAACGGATGCCCACACCTCGGCGGCTGCACGTTGTACTTCGGGGCTACAACTCGGTAAGACGCCATGGAAGGATGCCCACGTTTGCTGTAACAGATCCAAGTGGATGGATGGCACGAGGAGATACCTAAACAAACCAGACAAAGTTGCTAGCAGTGCCATGAGCGCGGGAGTCGCGATGGGACGGGGAAGGAAATCGAGTAGCTTGGCTAACAAGTCGGCATAGACGGGCGATAGTGTCGTGCGGAGGTCATGTGCAAGCTTCTGCAAAAGGCTGAGGTAAAAGTGAGTGGTGGAAGTATAAGAGAATAAGGCTGCATACTCGAGAAGAGCACGTAACGCCTCATCATCAGCGACGTCTACCACGGTAATCCACAAACGGACGATCTCTCTCCAGTTGTGCAAAAGCAGAGGCATTGAGAGGGAGAGCTGTTCGGTTTCGTTGGCGAATTTGATAAAAGAGGGAGACAGGTTGAGTTGTCGCCATTGCTGAAGAGATGCATAAAAGTGGGACTCGTTGTCCTAGATTACACTCAAATATGAGTATGAAAAAATGTAAACAAAGTCGAGTACATACCGCAATGTCGTTATCAAATTTTGTGAGATCAAGGGCGGATGGTAAATGAACATCTTTGAGGGATTCTGCGTACGATTGATGCTGACGGTCTATGAGAAATAGCACGAAGAAAGATATACGAGACTTGGACTCACTTTGAATCGTTTCACCCGGTGCACGACGTCGTCTTGATCCAACCCGGTCGGTTCCATGTCACGAGTTGGTCACTTCCAGCACGTATGCTTTTGGATCGTGTTAACAGAAGTCATTACTCAACTTTTGCTATCACTGACTAAGCACGACAGTTCCTATTTTCTCCTACGGATCATCTACGAAATTGTGCATGCGAGCATCTCTGTCGTTTGCGTAGCTTCTGATCAACACATATGCCCATGGACGGACCAAGACAAAAGCGAAAGGCATACCGTTTCGTGGTGTGTAACACCGATACGAAACGTGATACTTCAACCCCTGTCGACGCAACCGCTCGTTGTGTTGCTTCAACCGTTCCCTTTCCGACTGAGATGACACCCTTGGTTTCTGAAGCGTCGCACTCTTTACCATACGGCGGTCCCGCTTATCGGTGCAGGCTCGAAGTAAATGTACGTATACAGGCAACTTGCAAGGGCTGTGATACCGTCTGTAATACCTTGTCCTTATCTGTGAAGCGCAAGAACGTTCTGTCGTCCAATGCAGAATTCGTAGCAAGAACTTCATGCCCCTGAAGTTGTCCCGTGGCGCATTCAACGAGGCATGCTGGGGGCATCCTCACTACCCTACTGACTTTTTTTTTTCAATGGTGAGCGGGCACATTTTTGAGCCTGCTCGCTTCAAAGGGCTTGATTTCAATAAGTGCACTTAACAGGTTGACAGCTGCCCATCGTTAGCCGATCTAGAATGTTTTCATCCTCATTATCGGAAGACAGCCTCGGAGATCCATCTAGATCAATAATGTTATCGGCAGAACTGGTACGCCACAGCACGAACGAGATATTTATCATTGCTGAAGTGCAAGTAGTGCCGTACCCATCTAGACAGATTCAGGGAATGATCCTAGAGATCTCTTCTGGATGACCGTAAAAAAAAAGTGAGCTTCGATATCAATCCAGAAGCTCATTCTAGTACAAAATCAACACCTCGATTATTGACACAGGCCAGGCGCACATACACTGGCAAAGGCAGTAACGGAATTGTGCCATCTCAGATTGCCGGGCATGTCCAAAACCAACGCAGCTTCAGGATGTGCTGCCGCATCATCAGGCGATCCGGAGACGCCGTTAGAGGTCGACGTTACTCTGTTCAGACTGTCTTTGGTGAGCCTGCCTATCTTGAAGCCTCCACAGAGACTTAAAGTAGAAAATTTCCCGCTCTTTCGGCAGGCTGGCAGCTGTTCATCAACATAACCAATGTCAAATGTCGTAACCATCAGTGCTCATAATCTTTAAGATCTTGGAATCTTGCAAGCGAACGCGGTGACAGCGCTTTAGTTAATACCAGCCGCTGTCGAACATATGTCAATGTGATGTGCCGCATCAGGCACATAGTAATAGGTCAGCAGTGTCATTATTGTTCGCATCCGCGGGGCTGGTATGCAAAATTCACTGACAGTATCACGATGCGACTCTGTCACGATGAATTCTGTCTCAGTTTGCTGCCATATAAATGCAAAGAAAAGAACTAGAAAGCTAACGGCATCCAAGGCTTCCCCGAATGCCAGTGGCGTCTAGTTTCCCAGCGCTTCCCTCTCAGACGGAGTGGGTTCTCGATACCAGTCGTCACCCTCCCGTGTACACTCGGTCAGTCATGAAGTGATTCATGCCATTCTATCATCAAACTGACCACGCCAGCATCCCTTAGACCGCTGGTCGGTTCTGAGCTTTGGATGCACAATCGCTGGTTAGCAATCAATGGGTGAGTAGAATGTCGAGTCTCTTATTGTCCAAACGCGTTTGGATGTTGGTTCGACAGGGATTCAGAAGTATGCGAGGGAATCGGGTTCACCTCTTCACTTGGAGCAGAAGAAATGAGGGATCGCACCCGCAAAGCCCTTGATAAATTCCGGTAAGGATACTACGCCTGTTCTCTGGATGACTGAGACAGTGTCGTTTATTTCTCCAGTTTCGTCTGTCCCATCGTTTCCTGCTCGATAGAAAACGATAAATCTCCAAGATGGGTGTACACGCCCTCCGCAGATCGCGAGGCATGGCTTGATCTCGCTTTTGTGGTCGAGCAGCGTGGATCTTCACTCGACCCATTAGAGTTTGCGACAGACATCAACCTTCTGATGTTGCCTT